>LOEQ01006939.1:41891-54087 GCA_001685075.1 Bramus lutescens | reverse complement strand
GCTGGTATCTCAGTGGCTATTGGCTGAAGGAGCGGAAGGAGCTCCCACAACAGGTAGGATCAAAAGAGCTAAAACTAAACTAAAGAAACTAAAATCAAAACAGACTTGGATTGCATCAAATAAGCTAAAAGTGACTGATAAGGCTCTTGATAGAACCATCTGTTACTCATATTTTCATTACTAAAGCACACACCTGGGATTATCAATTTACAAAGATTAGAGTCTCAGTTCATAGATGGTCCCACTGTTGGGGCCAATAGGAAAGCAGAACATCAAGTCAGGGACTACAGTGGAGCTAATCCTTTCTTTTATGCCCAGAAGCACAAAATTAAAAATAAAACAAACAACAACAACAGAAAACACAGACCAGGATTTTGCAATCCACTCAAGAGCAGATTCTCAATAACTGAGAATCTCCCATGGGGTTCCATACCTTAATGTCCCATGTTGCAATTGTACAGCAGGCTGAGGTCCAAGATTCACCAGCAAAACTCCTAAGGACATTCCAGATGAAAACTATAGTCTTCTTCCTAGCATCCTGGACCAATTCCCACTGCTGTGGATTTGTAAGGTTGGCAGCACTGAGAACAGTGCCGAAGACTTCCTGAGTCAGTGTGTTTTGTGTTATGTCACTGTAGAGATTTTCCTAGTGTACATGAGCATCATGTGGTGTCAGTTGCTGTCACTATGTATCAATTGTTCCCCATTTGTTCTCCTCCGGAGAGAAAGTCACAGCACACAGATACGCACCTGTTTTCATGTGTGTCACTATAACATCTTCCGTCTGGGAATTCGGGGAGGTAAATATAGTAAACTCATGAGGAAATAAACAGAATTGTTTGGTCTTGAGTGAGAAAATCCAAAAGTCTAGAATACATTTTTTGCCTTGGTATTTTGGTTTTAATGTGAAATGCCTCCCAAAGCTTTGTGTTGGGAATTTTTTGTCACAAACTCTTGGTGCTAGTTGGGGAGGGTCTAGGAACTTTAGGAAATGGGACCTAGATGGAGGAAGCAAGCAGGTCAAGCAGAGTGAATCTGGAGGACTGGGCCTCTTCTCTAGTTTCCTTTCTCTGTCTATCTCCTTCTCCCTCTCCCTCTCTCTCCCCCCCCACTTGTCATCTACTGACATGAGCAGCTCCATACTTTACCCTGACTGCCAAGAGTAGCATAGCTTTTTCAACTGTCTCCCTCTCCACACGCTTGAAAACATTTCAAGTGTGAATAAGTAGACCCTTACTTCCCTAAGTGGCTTCTGTCAAGTACTGGATCAGAGCACTAGTAAAGTCATACCTTAGCAACCAAACCTTCCCGTGGGTACAACAAGGTACTATGTATGGGCATGTTGATCTTCGGTGTACTTAATGATTACAATATCAGCGCCCTAAGGTCAGAACGAGGCAGAAGCAGAATACCAGTTTGCAGTTTTACCTCATCTCTGTTTTGAAAGGTGTAGATATATGAAGGCACACTGCATTACAGTGCTGAGTAGAGGAACATGCTATGTAGGTTCACAGCCTAGGAGCAGGAAATAGCCATACAGGACAATTTTGCTGTATAGTACACTATTTCTGCTGCTTTCTAGTTTCATGTGCATAAGTGTGTGTGTGTGTGTGTGTGTGTGTGTGTGTGTGAGTGTGTCAGGTACATGTAGGGGTTGTACATGTGTCACACATGAGAAGCAAATGTCAAGTATCTTATTTGGTCACTTTCTACTTTATTTCTGGAGGTAGGTTCTCTCTCTCTGAATTCAGATCTTTTCAATCTAGCTTGTCTAGCCAGCCTGTGTGTTCCAGGGATCCCCCATCTAAGCCTTCCGAGTGCTGGGATTATAGGAAATGATGGAGTCTTCAGGATTTGTATATGGACTCTGAGGACCCAACCACTAGTGACCTCATGCTTCTGTGGCAGGTGCCTTTTCGGTTTAATCATCTCCCCAGCACTAACTTGCCACTACCTGTACTAGGGTCCGTGTGCTGAAGGAGTGAGATGTTTGGAGTCAATGATTCTTAGGCCAAAGAACTGATATGCTCATTAGCTATTGGCTCTCAAAGAGAACAGCACAGCTATTTGTATGAGATGTTTTGGTTCCCATTCACTTTCCTGTAAAGTGGTTCCCTCACTTCAGGGAATGTGAACTTTCTTCTGGTAGTGAAAGGGAAGAGAGATTCAAAACAAGTGACTTGTACAGTTAGTTTTAAACATTATATATTTAAAGTAGTATAAAGCTGAACAAATGTGAAGCCAAATAATACACATCCACCTTCTACTTGAAAAAGTTTTCAATAACATAATTTCAATCCTATTTTCACAAATTGTTTGACATAATTTAAAATAAAAACCAGATGATACAATCATTAAAATGACAAAAGAAAGTTTAAATTCACAAGATATTAAATAAATAAAATATTTCAAGTATTTGTTCTAACACAATTGCTGTAACTTAGCAAGAAATTTGGCATGCAATTTTCAGAAAAAAAAGATACTTGAAGAATTTGAAAGAAAGCTGAAAATACAAATATTGCTATGATATTACTTTGCAACATATACAAAGTTCATTAAGAAATCAATTTCAGAATCAAGTTTTGAAAATATTAGGTATTTCTGTTGTCATAGACAAATGACCAGGTTACTATAGCAGATGTATAGCACTTCTGTTGGTTTGAGTTAGAGATGGTCCCCATTGGTCTTCAGCTGGTAACTGTCTAGAAAGGATTAGGAGCTGTTGCTTTGTTGGAGGAAATATGTCACTGAGGATGGGCCTTAAAGTTTCAAAAGACTTGGACTATTTGGAATTATGTCTCTATGTTTCTTGTTGTGGATCAAAATGTGTACTCTCAGCTGCTGCTCTAGCCACCCACCACTTGCTGTCTTGGCTCTGCATCATGGACAGTTATCCTTTGGAACCATAAGCCAAATAAAACTTTCTTCCACAAAATAAAAAAAGTGACTATGAGAACTGGATAGCTCCAAAGATTGAATGCCAAGGAAGCAGAAAATTGGGAGGCTGTGATCTCCAGTGCTCACTCCCTCTGCCTCTGCAGGACCAGAATCTCTTTCTGAGAGGCTGAGCTGACAGAAGGAAGTACAATTAGAGGTGACTTAAACCTTAGCTCTAATGACCATATGAAGATATGGCAGATTCAGGATAAATGTCTGAAGTAACCACGGGACAGCTTTCCTGGTGATCCACCTCAGCTCATTGATGGCTTTGTATGCTGCTCTGACAAAGCCATTAGAACTATGCTTTCCAATACTCTGCAGGCAACCAAAAGAGAAAGGTAAATACCAACCCAACCCCAAAACCTTTCAACTACAATCTTCCTGCCTGCAAAATATGCTAGGGCAAGGGTGGGACTATCTTTGTGGGTGTAACCAGCCAATGTGTGACTAACTTAAGGTCCACTCTATGAGAAGGAGCCCAAACCTGACACTTCTTGGGTGACTAACCAGAGACTAGATAGCCCAGAGACCTAGTGTATAACTAAATACTACTGGTCTAGAAAAACAATAAAATGACTCCAATGATATTCTGCTATACTCAAAGATCAGAGCCTTAGTCAGCCATCATGAGAGAGGCTTCCTTCTACAGCAGATGGAGCATGGAACACACAGCTCGAAATGGAATATCTCCATCAAATCCCACCCCCTCAGAACTCAGAGAAACCCAAGGAACAGGAGGCAGAAGGAACGAGAGAGACAGATGGGATGGAGAACACCAGAAGAACAAGATTCTCTAAAATAACTGAACAAACTCACATGAACTCACAGAGACAGAGGCAGCATGCACAGGGCCTACTCAGGTCTGCACCAGGTCTTCTGTGCATATCCTATAGCTTTCAGTTTAGTAGTTTAATTGAACTCCAGGATGTGTGAATGATTAGGTCTCGGATTTACGTGCCTTCTATCGGGGCTCATTTATTTTTCTGTTGGCTTGTCTTCTTGTCCAACTTCAATATGATGACTGTTTTATCTTATTGTATTTTATTTTCTTATGTTTTGTGGTACCACTTAGAAGTCTGTTATTTTCTTATGAGACACAGAAAGGTAGCGTATCCAGAAGGGAGAGGAGGCAGGGAGGAATTGCAAGGGTAGAGGGAGGGGAAACTGTATTCAGGGAAAGAATCTATATTAACAAAAGGAAAAATATAAGAAATCTATCCACATTATTTTTAAAACATTAAGTAACACAAGTAAACTTTAAATAGCTGCATAAATATTGCAACATGTAAATATTCTGAGGTTATTCTTCTGGTTGTTGGAAATGTACTTTGGATTGTAGGAGGAATTTATTATGTGTTATGTATAAATATATATATGTACTATATTATAAATACATTCTGTGGGAGGATCTTGGTTTTTGCCATAGTATAAATATAGTTTGAGTGCATACCCTAAACTTGGCCATGGTAGAAGAGTAGCCTAGCGTATAGCAGTGCTGAGGGGCGGAGAGATCTTCAGTAAGGGACCCTACAGAGATCTTATTAGGTCACAGTGTAATCTGAAATTGGAAGGGACATAGCTGTGTCAGAACCTGTGAGCGCCTGAAAAGTAGGCTTATATAAGAGTAAAGTGTGTTACCTGAGTCATTCTTTGGGTTCCTTCTTTGCCTGTAAATATTTCTCTAGCGTGCATCTAGCCATCATGACATTTTCAGTGTTGTCATTATCAGAGACAAAGACAAATCCTCCTGTCTCTGCCTGCTCTTGGTCTTATAAAGACAGTGAACTTTTTCTTTTGAATAAAGGACTCTGCCTCCACTCTTTTCCAAGAACAATTTGAAATGGCCTGATACACAAGAATCAAACGTATTTTGGAATTAAGGAAAGCCACTCAAGAAGAATGTAAGACTGACCCCCCATTATCCTTGCGCTTCTGTGTATGCATTAAGTTGGATATGCCCTGAAATTGATGAAAGAAAGAAAGAAATGAAGGGAGAATGGATGGATGGACACAAGAAGGAAAAGAACCAAGCAGAAAGGATTATGTCATAGGGACTAGATTCTTCTCCAAAAGCAGTAAGGATTTCTCCTGACCATATTGTAGAAGGGCTTAGAAGGATCATCCAGACCATAGTTTAGTCAGAGCTGTTTGCTTATCTATCCCTCTCACGGTTCCCAGTTCCTTTCTTTGAACTAAATCTCTTGTCAGTATCCTAAGGATGAGGTCAGATGGTGTTGAACAACTGTTTCCACTGAAAGGAACCATTCCCTCCAGGAGGGTGGGGGAGCCCATGAGATTCCAAGATTCACAAGGACCCCTTCCTTCCTAAGATGAGCAGGCACATGTGTGAGTGCTTGTGTGCGCATGTGCATGTGTGCGCATAAGTGTGTGTGTGTGTGTGTGTGTGTGTGTGTGTGTGTGTATCCAGGAAAAGTCTCACACACAATAAATGTCTATTAGGGGGTACTGGAGACATGGTTCAACAGTTAAGAGAAATGTTTGCTCTTTCAGAAGAGCCCAGATTGGCATCCAAAAGGAAGTCATACAACCACCTGTAATTCCAATTCAAAGGACACCCTTTTCTGACCTCTGTAAGCTTCAATCATATTACTTGATACACATGCTTACATGCATATATATAAAATAAAACACTGATATATAAAAATAAATGAATCCCCTTTTAAATGCCTGTTTTCTCTCTTCCCGAAAATATCCATTCTGACTAAAATTCTGCCATGCTTACTCATCACTATTGTTGCTTCTTCTAGGATGAATGGCAGGGCATGACATATCAAAATCTCTAGATTCAGGCCTCTGAACAGTAGGAGGCTATTGTCTTCCAGGTAGGAAGGGGACCTCATGAGTACCGCGACATGCTTGCCTCCAGGATTGTGAGAAGAGCATCTCTGTCACTTAGTCACCTATTGTTGTATTTCCCATGCCAAAACCCACTAGCTAAGACCAACAAGGTCCAACAAGGAGGAATTTTTAGAAATGGACGATTGCAGGCACCTGGTCCTTATTAAACAATGCCTAAGGCTCCAAACCTTCTCTGTGGCAATAGAAAACACATGTATTCACATGTGTGAACACACACATATGTACATGCATACCCCAACACACATGCACATTCAACTTGGGGGCATGTTTGCCTTATTATGTTATTATTTCGAAGTAAAAACCAACAAAAATGGTGCATGCATGAGAACAGTCATAGCTGAAAGAACCCCTCCAGAGTATTGCTTCAGCACAGTCAGAACGAAATACAAAAGAGAGGCACTGACTTCTGTTAGAAAATACACATCAAAGGATTAATGGTATATCTGTATTGTATGCTTATAAAAATAAACTTAATGTAATGTAACTTAATACACAGTGTAAAACAAAGTTCACTATCCGACGAGTCTCTATATGTTAATGACTTCTAGTTCTACAATAAGACACCAGGACAAGTATGACTTACAGAAGAGTGTATTTTGGACTTTCAGTTCCAGAAGTTCAGGATCGATGGTAGTGGAGCCATCAACAGACACGGCAGACAGAACTAGAGGCTGAGATCTCACAAATCTTGAACCACAGGAAATTGAGAGCACTAGGGAACAGCTTATGGATTCTGAAACCTAACAGGCCCATGCTCAGTGACACACTTCCTCCTGCAAGGATGTACCCCTAAAACTCTCAAAACAGTACCAATAACTGCAGACAGGGTATTTATATGCATGAGAATTATGGGGGGCATCTTATTCAAATCACCACAGACCACCCCCATCTCTATTGTCTCACAATCATATCATAATGCAAATTACACCAACTTCTATCTTAATTAGATTTTCTGCTGCTGTGATAAAACATCATGACCAACGCAATTTATAAAAGAAAGGATTTATTTGACAATAGTGTATGATGGCAAAGCAAAGATAACAGGTGACAGGCAGCTGTAATAGCAGGTGAGAGCCCACATGTCAAACCACAAACATGAATTAGAGAAAACACACAGGAAGCAACATATGGTTTTTGAAACCTCAAAATCCATAACTCATCCCCCAGTGGCATAATTTCTCCAGCAAAACCACACCACTAAACCTATCCGTACACTGTTACCAACTGAAAATCAAGTATGCATATGCCCAAGAATACGTGGAACATCTCATTTAAACTACCACACTACCCACATGAGACATGGGACTTGGTTCCAATTTGTTCAGTGGTTTGCATTTGAATATATTTGATTCTGAAAATTTGCATTTTTGATTTTAAATTAAGATGTAACAGAGTACTTTACTGCTATGTGGGTAAAGATTAGGCATTTAGGCAGCTGAGATTTGTTTTCATGGAATTAAAATAGAGAAATTTAGTGGGAAAGATAGTCATTACTAATGTAGATCACTGATGTTGGTCTGTATTTAATTACCACCCTGTCAAGTATGCTGCGCAATATATGATTGCAGAAGTGCCACTAATAACCTTAATTAGGCACTGAGGACTAATATTGGAGAGGATTGGTAATACTGGCAGTGTAGCATAGGGAATATGCTTGATGGCTTGGTCTAAAAGCTAACCACTAGAATTTCTATCTCATCTTTCTCTAAAATAGGGAAGAATTAATAACAATTGAGTAACACATTAAATTTTGCCTGTAAAGATAGTTTCCAAAAATTATTCAGAGAAATATTGGAAGACCTACTGAGTTTGGATGAGGAGCTCCGAATGCAATCTGGATGATGGACCCATGAACTTGCAATGCAGAATTAATCTTTGCCAAATATTGCTATTTTATGTTTGTATATAATGAAAGCATTACATTATTTAACTGTGATCGAGATTAAAATGGTATATGTGAAATACTGATAACTACACAATATATATAAATTAGCTAATCCTAGAACATACTTTCTTAATTATGTTTATGATCATGTAGGTTTGAGGAAAAATTAATGTTCAATATTAGGAAAATTTCTGTAGAAGACTATGGTTGTCTGAATGATAATGCCACCCACAACATTTAAATACTTTGTCCCTAGTTGTTGAAGCTATCTGGGGAGGTTTTGCTAGAAGAAGTGTGCTACTAAGTGTACTTTGAGGTTTCAAAAGCCATATGCCATTTAATTGGCTCTGCCTGTTTTCTACTTATGATTTGAGATGTGAGCTCTCTGCTTCCAGCTGCACCCACCATGCCTGCCCCCTGATTTCCCTTCTACTATGGATCCTAACACAAAATAAACTATAGTATAAATTGTGTTGGTAGTGATATATTATCACAGCAGAAGAAAAATTACTAATATAGAATTTGGTACCAAGAAGTGAGGGCTTGCTGTAAAAATCTGACCATGTGGTCTCTTTTTTTGTTTGAAGTTTTTTTTTTTTTGAGGAATGTCGAAGAATATGAGACTGTGGACTATAAATGTGGCTAAATGTTGCAAACAGAACTTAATGGATCGTTACTAGGTGCTTGAAAGACAGTTATAGCAGCAATATGGACTGTTGAAATCCAGCTCAAAAGGTTTCAGGAGGAAACAATATTACCAACAAGACTAGTGAGAGTTCTTGTGATATTTTGAGGAGAGAAAAATGTTACTGATTTATGTCTGTGTCCTAAGAACTTACCTGAGACTGAATTTTAAAGTACAGAATGAATTTCCTTGATGGAAGAGAATTCAAGGCTTATTGGCTCCATTCCGTGGTCATTAATAACCACTCTGTTTTATCATTATCAATATTGCAGTTTTACAGGTAAATAAATTTTAATACATTGCAAAAACACTTCACAGATCTGATTTCACGGGCAGTGCATCTTTTTTGTTTTTTAATGATCAGTTTTACTTGTTTGTTTTTTATATAGCAATACAAATTCCACTTTCCTCCTCTCCTCCTGCTCCCCTCCTTCACCCTCCCTCCTCCCATCCACTCCCCAGAGAGGAGAAGACCTCCCATGGGAAGTCAACTAAGTCTATCCTATCATCTCATTGAAACAGGACCAAGGCCTTCCTCCCCTTTCCCCATTCCTAAGTTTAGCAAGGTATTTCTCCATAAACAATGAACTCCACAAAATCAGTTCATCATTAGAGTGAGATCCTGATCCCACTGCCAGTGGCCCCATATACTGTCCAAGCCACACCATTGTCACCTGTATTCAGGGGGCCTAATTTGGTCCTATTCAGGTTGCCCAATTGTCAGTCCAGAGGCAGTGACCTCCCAGTAGCTCAGGTCAGCTGTTTCTGTGGGTTTACCCATTATGGTCTTGACCCCTTTGTTCATATAATCAACTCCTGCCTCACTTCAATTATAATCTGGGAGCTTGGCCCAGTGGTTAGTTGTGGATCTCTGCATCTGCTTCCATCTGTTTTTGGAAGGGAGTTTGAGCTTCTCTGGGTTTGAGGACTGTAGGCTGTTTATCTTTGTTTTGTGTCTGGTATCTACTATATCTGTCTTTCTGGGTCTGGGTTACTTCACGTAGGATTGTTTCTTTTAGTTCTATCCATTTGCCTGAAAATTTAAAGATGGCATTGATTTTACTGCTGAGTAGTACTCAACTGTGTAAATATACCACATTTTCTTTATTCATTCTTCAGTTGAGGGACATCTAGGTTTCTTTCAAGTTCTGGCTATTTTTAATAATGTTGCTATGAACATAGTTGGACAAATGTTCTTGTGATGAGTGTTTCCTATGGGAATATGGCCAAAAATGGTATTGATGATTCGTGAGGTAAATTGATTCCTAATTTTCTGAGAAATCACCATACTGATTTCCACAATGGCTGTACAAGTTTGCACCCCCATCAACAATGGAGAAGTGTTACCCTTACCCCACATCCTCTCCAACATGAGCTGTCATGAGTATTTTTGACCTTAGTCATTTTGATCGGTGTAAGATTGTATCTCAGAGTTGTTTTGATTTTCATTTTCTTGATAACTAAAGACGTTGAGCAATCTCCATTGGGTCAAGAAAGAAATTAAAGGCTTTCTAAAATTAAATGAAAATGACCACACAACTTAACCAAACTTCTGGGACACAATAAAAGCAGTGCTAAGCAGAAAGTTCATAGCACTAAATGCCTACATAAAGAAGCTGGAAAAATTTCACACTAACAAATTGGCAGAACACATGAAAGCTCTAGAACAAAAAGAAGCAAACTCACCCAGAAGGAGTAGATGGCAGAAAGTAATCAAAATGAGGACTGAAATGAATTAAATACAAAGAAAAGAATACAAAGAATCAAAGAAACAAATAGTTGGTTCTTCAAGAAAATAAATAACATTGGCAAACCTTTCCCAAACTAACCAAAATGCAGAGAGAGCATATCCAAATTAACGAAATCAGAAATGAAAAGAGGGATATAATAACTGACACAGAGGAAATCCAGATAATCATCAGATCATACTTAAAAAACCTGAACTCCACAAAACTGGAAAATTTAAAGGAAATGGACAATTTTCTGGATAAGTACCACCTACCAAAATTAAATCAAGACCAGATAAGTGAATTAAATACATCTATTGCCCAGAATGAAATAGATGCAGTCATCAAAAGACTCACAATGAAAAAAAAAATCCCAGGACCAGATGAATTGTGTGTAGAATTCTACCAGAATTTCAAAGAAGACCTAATACCAGAACTCCTCAATTTTTTCCACACAAGAGAAGCAGAAAGAACACTGCCAAAATCTTTCAATGAGGCTACCGTTATCCTGACATCCAAACCACACCAAAACACAACTAAAAAGAGAATTATAGACCAATCTTTCTCATGAATATTGATGGAAAATTACTCAATAAAATACTGGCAAACCAGTTCCAAGAACATGTGAGAAACATCATCCACCATGATCAAGTAGGCTTCATGCCAGAGATGCAGGGATGGTTCAACACACAGAAATTCATCAATGTTATTCCACCATATAAACAAACTGAAAGAAAAACCACAAAAATCATCTCATCAGATGCCGAAAAAGCCTTCAAAAATATCCACCACCCCTTCATGATAAAGGTCTTGGAGAGGTCAGTAATGCAAGGAATATTTCTTAACATAATAAAGGCAATATACAGCAAGCCAACAAAAAACATCAAACTAAATGGAGAGAAACTCAAAGTGATTCCACTGAAATCAGGAACAAGACTAGGCTTTCCACTCTCTCCATACCTATTCAACATGGTACTCAAATTCTAGCTAGAACAGTAAGACCAAAAAAAAAAAAAGGAGTTCAAAGGAATACAAAGAAGTCAAACTTTTGCTATTTTTTGATGATATGATAGTATACATACATAAGTGACGCCCAGAATTCTAAATGTTTTGTCGAGATCATGGGTCCCCCCCAAAACACCATAGAGTCTGTACTCATATGTAAAACCAAAGAACCTTTATGGAAGCTTAAGCTTGGACTCTCAGTTTATCTGATACAGCAATTGAAAACAGAGAGCCCTAAGCCTAGGCAGCATAGGGTTTTTATCATAGTTAAAGTTGGGGGTGAGGGCATTTCTAAGCTTCAGAACCCCAATTGGCTGATGTTTGTCTAGGGGTATCATATCTTGGCAAAACGGGAATAAATGTGAGCTGGGCCCAGGAATATCAAGTGATCTTATCTAATCTTATCTAGTGGTTAGAATGTCAGGTACTTCCCTTTGGAAGCTGGCCCTCCCAGGGTAGGGTCAGCTTCTGTCTTTTTCTAGAACCTGGTGCTGCTTGCCTAGTAAACTGAAACCTAGGCCTCCTTTTTAGCTGGTCTTAATCTAGCCTGCCATGGCTTGTGTGGCCTGCGCCTCATGTGTGGCCAGGCTGCCCTGGGCTCCACATGGCCTGGTCCCCATATGTGTGGACAGATTCCCCTGGGCCATACAATAAAGCGTATAAATATAATGTGGCAGGATACAAGATTAACTCAAAAAAAAAATCAGTATCCCTCTTATATACAAATGAAAAACGAGCTGAGAAAGGATTCAGAGAAACATTACCCTTTACACTAACCACCAATAACATAAAATATATTGTGATAACTCTAGCCACACAAGTCAAAGACCTGTATAACAAGAACTTTAAGGCTCTGAACAATGAAATTGAAAAGGATATTAGAAAATTGGAGCACTGGACTGAGCTCCCAAGGTCCAAATGAAGAGCAGAAGGAGAGAGAACATGAACAAGGAAGTCAGGACCGCGAGGGGTGCGTCCACCCACGGAGATGGTGGGACTGATCTATGGGAGCTCATCAAAGCCAGCTGGACTGGGACTGATGGAGCACGTGATTAAACTGGACTCTCTGAATGT
>LOEQ01006939.1:23868-34628 GCA_001685075.1 Bramus lutescens | reverse complement strand
ACACACACACACACACACACCCCGCTCCTCTCCTACCTACCGCACTCCCAATGACCACGCCGCAACATCCTCTCCCTCCAACTGTCCCCCACCACAACAAAGATCACAGGACCCACCAGCCCAACCTGCACCAGGAGGAACAGGTGAGTGTCTGAGATCCTGGCTGGAGAGTCCAGTTCTCTAGCTCCTAGCCCTGACCCTTTGCCCACCCATGGCACCCCCAGCAACCAGGAAGCAGCACCCTCTCCTGCCAACCATTCCCCACCTCGGCACCAGCATCCCCAGCACCAACCACTCCAATTACACCTGGAGCATCAGTGATCACCAGCACCACCAACCCCAACTGCACTTGGAGAAACAGCACCAGTGACCACAAAGCCACAGGTCCCAATGGCACGCAGAGAGAGAGAGACAACAACTGCACTTGAAGGAAGGCCGACCACCTGAAATACAATCCCCTCCTGTACCAATTAGAGGAAAAGGGATCCCCAGAGGTTCAGGCTCTACCTGGACCAACTGGAGGAAGATATGGTAGATGGCCGTGTAAGAATACATTGAAAATCACAAAGAGCAACACAGAACTACCAGAAAATAGTGGTACTACATATGCAAAATCTGAACAGCCCAACACAGATGAAATGAAAGGAACCGACCTTAAAAAGAACTTTATGAAGATGATAGAGGCTCCTAAAGAAAAACATGAAAAATTCCCTTAAAGAAATAGAGGAAAAGACAAACAAAAAAATTGCAAGAAATCAATAAATTCCTTAAATAAATCAAAGGAAACCTAGAAAAAGCAATGGGACAGATAAGGGAAACAGTTCAAACAGTTTAAGACTTGAAAATTGCAATAGAAGCAATAAATAAAACACAAACTGCACTTTAGAAACAGGGACCAGAGATTCTTGAACTAGAATTGAACTGAAAGCCCCACACCTAAGAAATAGCTTTCGTGGTACCAGAAGGTGCCACTCAAACGTCAAAGGAGGGTGGCAAACAATAGTCCTATCCAACTATGACTCCTGTGACCCACATCAACAACCAGCATGGCTTGATAAACCTAAGGGTGCAGTAGTGGTGCACATGCATTAGCAGTAACCAATAGCTCTCTAATTGGCTTTTAACAATTGCTCAACAAGAGATCATGCCTAGTACTGGAAGGCTAGGTAACTACTCCGTGTAAGTGAAATCATGGTTATTGGAGGAGGATCTATAACCACTAATTTCCTAAACCAAAATAATCCCCAGTAACAACTTATGAACATCTCTCTTAATACTCACAGTTAAGTTTAGTCTTCACTCTTCATCAAGGAAACTTCTTTTGCAATGGATGGAGATCATTATAGAGAATCAGAACCAATAAAAATGCAGAGTTGTGTAAAACAGTGCCAATAGATCCATCTATACAACACTACCATATCTAGGACTCAAGGAACATTAAAAAAAAAAGAGGAGGTGGAAATATTCTAAGAGTCAGAGTACCAGGGAGTATGTGTGAGATTGTATCTCCTATCAGCTACACCCATAAACTCTCATCAGCATGACTGCCCAAATGTCAGCTGAAGAAGAATGATACCAATGGGTATACCAAACTGAGCAGAGAAAAAGCTCCTGGTACCTCAACCCTACACAAAGAACTATATAGGCAGCTGAGGAAATCAGATCAGGAGAGGTGTCCTTCCCTAAAAAAGAGTTGTTCTGTGTCACACAGTCAGTGCCTGAAAACGTAAGAGAGCCTGGATGGGGAAAGGGGAAGGAAGAAAGCTAACTTGAAAAGATTATCTTTCACATAGGAATAACATTTAGAAAAATTGCAGCAAGATGCAAATGATAGACCGAAAATATTGTTACTGTGTAGAAAGAGCATCAAATGAGCACCATGTGTGATGGTCCCCATGACTGTAATATAATACTTTGAAACTCGCTCTGAACATTTAATTGTTTAATGGTAATAAAAGCAAGATTCTTTAGAAGAGTAAGAGAATTTTCCCCAATGTAACAGGAACAATGGAGGCTTGTTATGATTAGAAGGAGCACAACTCCCAGCAGTACTTACTAGTTAATTAAAATCTTTATTAACTGTTATTTTTAAATGGCAATTCTTAATTGTTTTCCAGCAGTGTTCTTCATGCTACTTTCTCTTAATTATCCATGGAAGAAATATTAAAACATTTACAACTTCAGATTTATTACACATTTAAAAGAACCTCGTATACCTTCTCGTTACATAGAAAATTAAAAGTCTGTGAATACAGTGGAAGCAAAAGAATGGACTTTCTTTTTTTTTCCTTACTTGAATTATTAAAATATATGTATATATTTTCATCATTGTGGGGGTTTGTGCCAGCGGCTTGGGGGCTAAGAGCCATAGAGTGACAATGCATTAACTGGGAATCACACTCTGGAGACCAGCATTGGGGTGCAGACCTTGTGTAATGTGTATGTTCGCTGGCATATATGTATATATTATCCAATCAACTAAGGACATATTGTGCTGTGATCCAATTAGTACAAATAGTTTGGGTGGGCTTCACCCCAGACCCTGGCATCCATTTTGGAGTGTCTGGGTGGAAAACTCCATTTCAAGCCTCCTCCCCTAAGAGTTACCTCAGTCCAGACTCCACCTCTGAGAAAGCACATAGTGATTCCTCCTTAAAGAAGGTAAAAACCACTCTCACAAGCTATTTAAACTGCCCCCAGAGAAAGAACAAGTTGTCTTCCTGGTTGTCCCTTCCCCCTGTGTGTTTTCCCGGAGGGACACCTAGCGCTGGCGTCCATTAAACCTGGGCTTTTTCTAATTCGGTCATTCTGACTTAGATTATTGCATCGGCAGAGAGGTTTGTTGGGCAGTAAAAACCTTTCACAAATCACATGCTACCTGCATTGTGTGAGGGTGAACATGGAGTGGGGAGCAGCATGTCCTGGCGGTGTGTCTGAGAGCAAAGGCCAGGAAGCAGACAATGCCCTGGGTTTGGCCTCATTCTGTGGGTCTCCACTGTGCCGGGACTCCATGATGTGTTGTCTAGTATGCTGGGGACTTAGGTTTGCTCAAGTAGCCCCAGAAATCGTTTGCGCTTCTCATGTTTGCTGTCTTTTAGCAACACCATCTGGACAGAGACTGCTCTCTCAATGTGGTCACATATCATCTGGACAAAAACAAGGAAAATAAACAAAAATCTATAAATGAAAGTACTTGTAACTGATTACCCTGTATCTGTTTGTAAGATTAGCCTAAAATGTCAACTAAAAACTATCATAATAGATTTTCGTGGACAATAATAAAATACAAACCATATTATTTATATGACAACAAAATTTTACCTGGCTTAGAATTCACTCAAAGAAAAAGTTTGTCTGCCATTGGCTCCCAAGTGATTTATTTCCTTCACAAGCTGAGTGTGTACATGCATGAAAATAATAAAGCATCTAATGGTTTTGTTCTTCCATTTATTATATTGGACAAATGTTTCTCATTTAAGTGGCTTGCTTATCAATTACTATCTAAACAAGTGATGGTCATCCACAAAGGCCATTTGTGTAAATTCACATGCTGCTTTCTTAACAAAAACCAAAACAAAAAAATTCAACAGGTTTTTGATTTTTTTTTATCTTTGATGTCCCTTCTTTATAACTTTTCAGCCACTGGATACTGACTCAACTCACTGGCATAACTACCCAGATTTATCTGCTATTTTCAAATTGAGCTCAGTCTCTTTTCCTTATTTCAATGGTCTTAACATATGTTGGGGATGATTTAGAAGATTGAGTTATAAACTCTGTGTTACCAATAATGCATCATTGTTACACAGACATAAAAGCACTTCCCCTTGGAGTCATTTAAATAAGAGCAAGTCCAGATTTAATTTCTCTACGCCATGTTCCCTGCATCTTGCATCCTCTCTCTGTCCGTTGCATGAGCCTGAATCTGTGCCTGCCTGAAGACTGCCATGAATATGTCCCTGTGTCTGTCCCTGTGTGTGACTGTGGGTATCTGTGGGTATCTCTAGCAACAGCTTTACCTCTGTGTTTAATGAACAACACAGAAAGCATCCCATGGGGGAAGAAATGAGGGATAGTCTAAAGAAACATTTAACAAAATTTCACAAGAGATTAAATCATTTACTCCACCTCAATCCAACAGACCTAGATAACAAACAGAATTATAGGCATCGTTGTTTATCACATAATATTCAAATTTTGTGTTCAGCATTATCCTTAGAAGTTGCCTTCAATGTTTATGGTGGATATTCATTTCATAATATTGCTTTCAACCTCTATTTTTGTTGCTCCCAGCAAATGATACACATACAATACTCTGAGTAGGGATATGGAAGAGTACATATTTTAAGATTACAGCTATGCATTGGTTTCGGTTCTAAAAGTTAATTCCATGTGAAATCTAACATAAGTAAGTTTGATTGATACATTCTCCTCTGAATGACAGGTTAAAGAAGCAAGCCACGTACATAGCAGGATAGCAGCCTTATATCTTAAACGCCCTGCAGCTGTATTGTTAACTGGGTGAGGTCTAGTAAAAGTTCCAGTCTCTTAGAATTTAAGAGAGAGTTTCATAATGGTGTAGTACCACAGCAAGTGCCAAATCAATTCTTCTTTTAATCACTGTCGCAATTGTGAAATATCTCTCTTAATATCCCTGCCACGTTTTGCTTAAAAGTGCCCCATGAGTTAAGGGTTTGTTGCCAGCCCATGGAGCCATTGGAAGGTTTTAGAACAAATCGAGCCTAAGGGAAGTTCTTAGTTCATTGGTGGAATAACTGTGGGAAGCAGTGAGAATCATGCTCTTCCCATCTTTAGTTTACTCCCCAACCTCCATGAAGGAAAAACATTTGCTGTACCACAGAGTCATGGGCGTGTTATGCCACACGACAAGACCAGAAGTTTTAAAGCTGTGGACCAAAATAACTTTCTTTACATGCTGATGATCTCAGGATCTATCCCCTCTCCTTTTTTCTTGTTCTGGTTTTAGGAGTGTTGTTTTGCTGAGCAGTGGTGGCACACACCTTTAATGCTAGCACTCATGGAGTAAAAACCGGTAGACCTCTATGAGTTCAAGGTTAGCCTAGTCTAGGACTAGGTCTAGGAATCCAAGTTCCAGGACAGCCAGAGCTGTTACACAAAGAAACCCTATGTCAAAAAAAAAAAAGCAAAAAGAATGTTGGTAAACCTAGCAACAAGTATAGACATAGATATTCCATAGTATGTGGTCATTCCGCAGCTCAATTGAAACCTCAATATTTTCACATTAAAGGAAATCTAAAATGGACTAATATATGTAGTAACTATTCACCCATGAATCATGTCTTACAGCTAGCTACATGCTTGTTTAGATATATTCATATAAAATATATTAATAATGCATTTAATATTACCTACTTATTGAATGATTCCCACAGTCTAAAATAGTGACAGCATCATTATCTAAACCTTGTAAGGTTATAGAGAATAAAAGCAGCAATGCCTACCAGTGCTAAGGATGACATTTGGAGTGCAACAATCCTCAACAAGATATTAATAACTATTATTAAAAAGACATGATCAAATTTATTCTCCAAATTTACATTCAGGTCTCAAGTTTATTACTGACATTTACAACATCAATTCAGCTCTGAGTATATGGACTTTCTAAATTTAGCTCAGACAGACAGAAGCTATTTTTCAGTGTGTTGTAGAAAACACAAAGGAACAGACCCTTCAAGCCAGAGATGGTCACTGTAGATACTGACTGACCTATGCACAAGTTCAAGATCTGAAGAGAACAATCATCAATATATTAACAACAGAATATGTCAATCTGGCATTTTCCTATAGCGCTATTGGCTGCTATAAACTTTCTGAGGTGTGGGATTTGAGAGGCTGGTTATTGGTTGTTTTTGCAAGTCTGGCCAGTAGCTGATGTCTTCCAGCCTCAGTCCTCAGGTCCTGTTCTCACCACACTGCTTTATACATACTAAAAAGAATAAGAAAATGATGATAATAATAATAATAATAATAATAATAATAATAATAATAATAATAATNATAATAATAAAAAGAGACCAAGGTACAGAGATGCATGACTGTGATCTCAACATGAGTCTGAGGCAGAGGATTTACAGATTACAGACCATTTTGCACAGTAAGGCCCTTTTCGAAGGAAAGAAATGGGGTGAGCATTCAGTAATTTACTAGTTGAGCAGTTATTGTGGAATGAAGTATTTCAGACACTTCATGCTCACTATCCACTCAACAATCAGAACTTGTCAAGTTATATATTAGCATTGCTGTACACAAAACAGGCTGTAAGCATCTTGCCGGAGGGGTCAGATCAAGGAATTGGCACAGCGAAGATCTAAGCTGGTGCCAGGTTGCCTTCCAAGTTAGCTCTCTTTGCTCGGCTCTGCAGCCACCACATTGGCATTTGCAAATGAAAGATAATGGTGATTCTTGAAATAGATTGCGGGCCTTCTTTTGGTATTCTGGTTGTTGCCAGAGCTATACTTTACTTATGACTCAGTTCTTATAAAATTCCTTTTGAGCAGCATTCTTTTTTTACTTGTTAAAGAATATTGTGAATTTTCTATTAAGAGACCTGAGAACTTTAAGGTAGGTAGGCTAGGCATGGTGGTCTATACCTATATTTTCAGCACTTGGGATCTGAATATAAGAGGATCAGGAGTTCGAGGCAGCTTTAGTTACATAGCAAACTTGAGGACAGTCTGAGCTATGTGAGACACTATGCCAAAAACAAACAAACAAAAAAAAGACCAAATTAAAACAGCAGGTAAAAACTTTAAAATGCTTTACCTGGACTTTTCCATTTCAGGGGTATTGCCAAACCTTAATTCTCATATGATTCTGAGAGATTGTATCCATTCACTGTTAAAAGCAAATCTCAATTTTAGAACAAATTGCCACTAATAAAGGGGAAAAAGGAAAAAGATAATATTGTAGTCAGACTACAGATAAAAATACACCAGAAAATAGTGTGTGCCCTGCAGGCCCAGACTGTGAAAACAGAAAGCCTATGAGCACCAGTAACTAATTCCTCAGGGTCTGTACAGGGTTCTACAAGTCATTGTGTTGGCTACCTACAGTGTCTCCTGTGGCTCCTGCCTTTATGGTTGATGCAGTCATGGTGTTTCAAGTCTCATGGAGAAAGCTGAACTCCAGTGCTCAAGAGGACCAGAAACATCATCCAGCATGCTCCTACACCATCAGGAAAAAGATGGCAGCAGAGTCCTGACAAGCATGCACAAAGTACCTGTCCTACCTCTCCATGCCTCCCCCAGGCTCATAAGCCTCGTAGCAGCTTGTTTCCACCTTTTGTCCAAGACCAGAAACTCATAGAACTTAATTCTTTGCCATATCCTCACTCTTACTACAGTTCTGGGAGCACAGTGGTCAAATGTTTGATCAAATGTGGTTGAGTAATTGTCCCACATTAGAATCCTAACAGATCGTTAACATAACTGTTGAACACGTCTCACACAATATTGCAGATGCTTTGTCTCCCCCCATAGTGTATTTCCTGATGCTGCATGAGCTCTCTGATGTATGCACACTCCCTCATAAATGACAAATAGGAGAAAGAATTCCAGTCCATTAGGTACAGCGTTCAGCCAATGTCTTGCAGACCTGCTACCTATCATGTAACTAGGCTTTACCTAACAATAACCCTCAGAGATACCGTAACTTTTTTCCAGAACATTATCTTCAGGCAGAAAAATTCACTTCAGTAGTTGATAAACATCCTGAATATGTCAGACAGTTGCATTCCCTCTGTGCCCGACTCAAGAAACTGGACAAATGAGATTTTAGTATTAATATTGATAAAATGTTTTGCCTTAGTAGAAGAGCAGAGCACTCTCCTTCATCCATGGGGGCTGATGCAAATAAATATGCAATTTCAAACCATGAGTTTAAAATACAGTACACGATATAGCACTTGCCTGTAATCCTTGCCCTCAGGAAACTGATGCAGTAAGATCTTGAGTTCAAGGCCAGCCTTCTCTGGACTATATATGAAGATTCTATCACACATACTCACACAGAGGAAAGAATCCTTTTCAAGCAGCATTGTATAATTATGGGGGTGATAGCTGTATTGCCAATCCTGTAACAAGATGCCTGTGAAAATCAAACTCTGCAAAGGTAATATTGCAGGATGTGGTGGCAAAAAAACCTTTAAACAATACTCTGAGGTGTAGGCAAGCAGATCTCTGGGAGTTCAAGGCCATATAAAGTTGCATAGGGAGATCTTGTCTTTAAAAAATTACTTTGCTTAAATCATTTTTGCAAAGGGCAACACTGATTTTGACTTTTGGTTTCAGAGGTTCAGTCTGTGATGTTACGGTCCCTGCTGTGGGCCTATGATGGCTTGGACATGTGACAGAGGAGGATAGCCCACTCAAGTTTGTAGTTGCTGCTGTCTACTTCCTACTAAATTCCACCCCCTAAAGTCTCCACCATCTACGGACAGCTCCATCAGTGGTGACAAACCTTCAACATGTGGACCTGAAGGGTCATTCAATATACAAACTATAGCAACAATATAAACAAAGCTTCTTGGGTAAAAGTGTCAGGGGAGTTCCTTAAATAAGTATTGAAGAAACTCTAGTCAGCCTTGACCTTCTCCCTCATTTCCTCTTCCTTTCTAGAAACCATTAGATTACATACCTGAAGCCAGCCACCAAGGTCTATTCTCTTATTTGGCCATTTTCTTCTCCTGAGGTTGACTACCAAGGTCCAGCTATCAAAATATTAAAGTCCAGAAAGCAAAAGTCTCCTTTGGCTCACCTAATTAATATGCCCAATTTAAATTAAACACCTCATTTTAACACAAGGTTTCCCCTTTTACCTGGTAAAACATCATCTGCCTATAAGCCACATCTATCTGTCTCCTGTCTATGCAGAGGCACCAGACAAATACCCTTTTCCCTTCTCCCTTGTCCTCTATCTCCTGTCTTTGGTTCTTAGTCTGTGCCTTCTGTTCTTTCTGGAACAAAAGTAAAAATCTCTTTCATGCTGAGAACATGGTCTTGGGGATCCTGAGCCAATATTGGTCCTTAAAGGTATAGTTTAGTTGGAGATGGCCTGGGGTGTGACTCCAAATTCTTTTGCTAATAGATGAGTTCCTAAGTGAGCAATTAGTACTCAGAACTGGCTGGCCCCGGGTAGCTCTGCACACCCACAACGCCAAGGAGTCAACTGCTTTATTGTAAGCCCTGTGAAGCATGCACAGCCAGTAACTCCTGGATATTGCAGGAAATCTTTTAAGGTTGATGAATCCAATAACACTTAATGCCTTTTCTAATAGAAAGTGAAGTGCTTTGGAATAGTTGTCCTGGGGCAATGAACAGAGAATAGAAGTTGAATAACTTACCCTGGCTGCGTTAGCCTCCTACAGTGTTCAAACCAAGCTATTAAAATGATATGAAGTCAGTACACCAAAACACAACACAGGATATCCTGAACTAAAACACATAGAAATAGCCCTAGTATCCTGGATTTGAGACAAATACAAGAAAAACTAACAAAAGTCTCCTAGAGAAATGTGATACACATCTGGATTTGGGTGAAAATTGTCTATGAGGTAGGGGAAATTGTAAGAATTCTGAGCCAGAGTGGTTTGATCAGAGAATCCTGTCTGTGATGTAACCTGGTTTAGGGAGACTAGAAACAGTCTCTTGGGAAGGCAGTGGCCACATAAAATAAAAACACTGTAAATGAACAGTGTGCAAGTTATGTGCCTTAGGTAATTTAGACGTTAGGTTTTTTTTTTTACTTCATTATTGTATGATTATATGTAGTTAAGTGTGTGTGCCTACTTACCTGTTATGTGCACCTTTTACATGCAGGTGCCCATGGAAGCAGAAAGAAGGCAGCAGATCTCCTGGAACTGGAATCCTGCGCAGTTCATAGGCTGTCCAACATGAATACTGGGAAACAAACCACAGTTCTCTTCAAGAGCAGCAAGAGCTCTTGACTCTGACCATCTCCAGTTTGATCACTGCATGAGATTTCAAAGTAGTGACATGGCACTCCATCTCTCCTGGAAGATGCATGGACTGTGTTTAACTATTTTCTTTCTCTCAATAAATAACTTTGGAAAACAGGTAAATTAGCAGCCACCTCTGCTCATCAGCTTTCGGGTTAATAAACTGTGAGGCCCTGTGAGACCATATTTTTTTTCTATTTTCCTTTAAGACGGGGTTTCTCTGTATAGCCTTGGCTGTCATGGAACCTACTCTGTAGACCAGGCTGGCCTCAGATGCAAAGATCCTTCTGCCTCCCAAGTACTAGGATTAATGGTGTCAGCAACCACTGTGAGACCAATTCTTTAAGAAGCTCCTTCTTTGTTTTTTAAAGTAAGAAGTGGCCACTGTTTAAATAATCTTGCAATTTCTTCCAATTCTTGACTTCAGCATTTGTTAAAGTGTGAAAATTTCATGTGAAATTATCCAAGAACCAAACTACATGTATTACCATTCAAAATGTAATTATGTCTTCTTGACAAATGATGCTTTTATTGTTTCTATAAATTCACAACCAGATAAGGATAATACATTCAGACTTATTTGTAGAATGTGTATGCTTGGTTCACAGTTGTTCTAGAGACCTTATAAAACACCTTTGCAGTAATAAGATAATCCAGGGGACTTCTGACTGTGGAACACATTAAGTAGATAACAGGACAGGCAGGCAGTCTGATTCAAGTACCTATTTTATCAGCACCCCCCCTCTCTCTATATATATATATA
>LOEQ01006939.1:13680-23805 GCA_001685075.1 Bramus lutescens | reverse complement strand
ATAAAATATAAAAGCACACACAATAAGCATATTATAAGAAATGCACCTTTTAGAAAGCAAAGAAATTCTTCTCAGCAGGTATAAGCCACCATTCCGCTTAGCTCCCTTCATAACACTACTATAATTTCAGCTCAGAGGCTGAAACAAATAGAAAAGCTAATATGCTTTAGTATCTAAAACAACAGGAGAGACAAAATGATTTATTTATTTCTTCTATAACAAGAAGGCTTATATTACTATTAAGATTTAAGTAGCATTTTTCTTTTTCTTTTTATTATTTTCTTATTGAAATAATGTAAGTGTCCCCATGGTACAGTGTTGCTATGATCACAAAACCAGAAAGAATCAACCAAGACACATTTTAAAAATCAATTTCTATACCTTCCTATGCTAGTTTGAATGTAAATGTCCCCCATACAGTCATAGGAAGTGGTATTATTAGAAGGTGTGGTGTTGTTGGAGTAGGTGTGGTCTTGGAGGAAATGTGCCACTGTGGGGGTGAGGATTGAGGTCTCCTATGTTAAAGCTATGCCCAGTGTGGACACAGACACCTTCTGCTCCTTGAGATCAAGATGTAGAACCCTCAACTCCCTTTCTAACACTACATCTTCCTTCATACATGATGATAATGGACTAAACCTCTGAAACTAAGCAACTCCAATTAAATGTTTTCCTTTACAAGAATTGCTCTGGTCATAATGTCTCTTCCCAGCAATAGAAATCCTAACTAAGACAACCCCTCTCAGGGAAACTATGCCAAATGAAAACTATCTGGAGCATTCATGGAGCTGAACATTTTAAGTAGAACTAGCTGCCTCTACAATGTAATTGTTCCATGCTCCCTTCAAATCCACTATCTACTGACTGGCAATATAATGCCAGCCCTTAATAGCAACCAAAAGAGTTGATTGGCATATAACCAACATGGCTTGTTCTAGAGTGGTTGAGACCATATGTGTTCAAAGCAACAAATGAGGATGGTACTATTATTTGATTAATAGAGCATTACTAGTAAATGTGTGAAAATTGGCTAATGGTTTTGAAGACTGCTAATAATTTTAAGGACCAGGAAATTTCATTCTTCTGGAGTCAGGAGTAGAATTATTCTCACCCAGAATGTGAAATAAAGAAGGGAGGCAGAACAAACTCTCCAAATTCCTTGCTGAGTGGTGGCAAGGATGAAGAAGGCCACCAATCCACCATTCTGTCCTCTGTGGAACAGCCTTTAGAGTTCAGAAGACAAAATCAGTCACTCCATCTCAGGAAATAAATGAAGAAAGCAGGAACAAAAACATCATTGACAAAGATGATCTTGTACCTTAAGACACAAACAAACAAAACCTCAGGGGCTGCTTTCCTGTTGCTTCCCCGACCTTACGATGACAGAAAAACTCCTCAGGAGGAGGTAGTAGAGCTGACTCTGTAGCATATGCCCCTTCTTTGTTGTGTCTTGTAGCTATTTATAATTATCACTGAAACTAAGTGTGCAGCACTCAAGGATGATCTAGATTCCCTGGAAGTCTCCTTCTCATCATTAGTCAAAGCAGAAAGTGTCCCAGGCTGTGGTCCTGAGGGTTCAGGTCTCTGTGTCCTGTACTTCTCCCAAATCAAGGAGACTCCAGGATCCTCTTCCCTTGGATCCGGAACTCAGGTTCCTACTTCTGTCTGAGAAACACACACACACACACACACACACCCACACACACACACACTGTCATGTTTCCTCTTCCCTTCTCTTTTTATTTCCTATTTCTCTGAAATGGCGCCATATGCCTGTAATTTTTAGGGTGGCCATATTTAGCACAAACCCATCTTCTCATGTTATAGAGCAAGATATAGAGGCCTGATGGTCACAGAGCAGTGTTATGAGAATTATCCAGGCTTTCTCTTTTATGTTGGACTCAGTATTTGTCCTCATATCATCATATGGTAATATCTTAGCTCAAAGATGTGTGTGTGTGTGTGTGTGTGTGTTATTCTTAGAGATAACATTTTCCTTAAAATGTTCTGTCCTGGTCCTGCTTGGGCAGAAACATTCATTTTCCTCTTGTCTGGGAAGGATAGTGTTGAGTTCAAGAACCACACAAATGGTAAACAACGATGACATGGATAAAGTACAAGCTGACAAGGGTGAGCACTGACCAGTACTCAGAAGTACCAGGACAACCATTTCTATAAGATTCAGTCTATAGATTAGGAATCAAGGCAAATCCAGAGGTTTGGCAGGCTTTTGAAAGATATGCTCAAGGTCATATAATCTGATGGAGCCAGAAAACAACAGGCGTTGCCCCTGTCCACAGCCCCAGCTTTCCATGAGAGCATGCCTGTGCAACATCAACACCGCGAAAATGGAGTTTGGGTGTGGCTCTGTAGCAGGGCACTTGTCTAGCATTTACAACACCTTGGGTTGATCACAAGCACGGAAAATGAACAGACAACAATGAGGAAGAAACTACGTACATGACTGTCTCCTGATTGCTTTTACTTACTCCGTGAGAATAGATATCAAACTGGACCGGCAAAGATCTAATCTTTACAAGCTGAATTCACAGAATTTAGAGCCTGGATGATCAAACAGAACACTAAACAAACTTTTGCTTACTTCTTTTTAGATCAAGTCACATTTTAAAAGCAACTTGTTGTCTCTATGGGGAGAGGAGGATGTCCTGAGTAAATGCATGTTGTTGACATGAGTACAGCCATGTTAAGGACTCCAATGCCTCAAGACCCATGGAAATGACACAGTCTTGCTCTGGTACAAGTCTGGGTGTCTAAGAATGAACAATTAGACAACTGTGTGCAAAAGCCATCAATCACAGCTTCTTCCTCAGAGATGACTGCAGCCTGAGACTGCTCCCTTACTAAGGCCTCCTTCAAAAATCAGCTAAACCAGGCTCCTTGTTCAGTTGTATGCAATAAACCTGCCTCCTCAATTGAGACAGATAAAATAAACTGAATGAGATGCTGGATTGCTGGTGGTGGTACATCTCTATCAGAACACCCATGGCCCATCCTATCCCAACTTTTCTGTATGTTGTGGGTCTGTCCCTTCTTCATCACTTCATTGTTTCAGTCAGACTTCCAGACCACAATGTGACTCCATTATTATTTGTATGGATCTAGCTGGCCATGCCCATAGCTATCTTCAATTGTAACCTCTGTGGTCACCTCAGAATAACTCTACCTGGTGTTGCTTCATAGCTTCCCAGCCAACCAGAACTAGACATAGATAACACTTTACAACCCACTTCAGATCAGAGGCTGTTCCTGTTCCTTAGATGTCAGCTTCATAACAACAAATTAATGGCCAATTAGGAAGAAATTTCTTTTGTGCACACATATTTGTGCCCTTCTTTCTTACATAGAATCCATCTACTCTTGAAACCACCCAGGACCACACCTCCATTAGTAAGGGTCTATATTAGTTCCTCTTATCAATGTGGTAAGATTTAGAATCTCAGCATGGAAATGTGTCTGTGAGAGTTTCTAGATCAGGGTGATCTAGCCAAAATCACAAAGTGGGAAAAACCATTCCATGGACTAGAGTCATGGACTGAACAGCACTAGCAGCATCCATCTTTCTCTGCATCCTGCCTACGGATGCAAAATAATCAACTGCTTCAAGTTCATGATATCACCATGATGACGATGTGTACCCTCAAACTGTGAGCCAAAATGAACCCTCCCTTCCTTAAGTTTACTTTGTCAAGTATTTTTTTCACAGAAAAATTGAAAAATTAATGAATACAGTCTCTCAGTAAATCATACTTGTACTTTGAAAAACTAAACCTATGTGCCTTACTTCTGTACCCCAAAGTTTGGAGTATGTATTTGTATAGTAGGACTAGGTTGTTCTGGAACATTACTGCTGTTCAGAACATAACACGGTTGTAAAAAGTTCTGTTATTAAGTTGTTAATAAGGTTTGCTGTTATTTTTTTTTTTGAGACAGGGTTTCCCCTATGTAGCCCAGGCTTACCTTGGTCACATGATCCTCTTGATTCAGCTTCCTGAAACAGGGATGTGTCACAATGCCTCACTAATATTATTTTTCACTTCTGTGAACTTTATACTAAAATTTAACAAATTTCAAGTAAACAACCCTGATGGATATTTGTTTGCTCAATGTATTTCTAATATAGTGAATTCTATAAGACCACTTGTAGATAACTAAATGTAATATATGTAAGAAGCACAATACAGCTTTCTGGGCATCGAAAAGAAAATGACTGAATTAGACAGAAGCAAGGAAAGGTTTCACAAATTAAATTTCCTCATTTTCATTACCAGATTTTGTGCATGCTGTATTTAAAAAGAAAAACAAAAGAAAATAGTGTATGCAGACAAGTTTAGAGAGGAAAAAGGAAAGCAAGAATAAACCATCTCAACTATACTTGCAAAAGAATAAATTCTCAATCACTATGGCCTATAGGATATAATTTCCCCTAGATACCAAAATATGAACATTCAACATTAAAAATACACATTTGTTTTGAATATTATCCTTTAAATTCTTGCCTCCTTTACTACTGTTTTGGTGGGAGATTCTACCATGCTTTAATATAAAATAAAAAGTCTTTCTTTCCCAAGGATGGGTTCTGAGCATCATTCTTGCATCAGGAGGATACCACTATTCTTCTCTGAAGCAAAGAAGTTCTAGAATACATGGTAAAGGCTTTTCCTATGAGACATTGTCCTAGGCACTCAGGTCCAAAGCTTCTGGAGAGACAGGGCTTGCAACCAGGAAGGAGACCATTCTTCTTGGTACCAAGGGAGGAACAGATTATCCATGGAGTAGGAAATGGGGCAGTTATTTTGTGCGTGCAGTTGAGGATCACTTGGGAGAGCTCCAATTTGGCCTGATCATTACCATCTGTTAGACTTTGGGCTCAGAGGTCTCCTTCCCTATCCAAGAGCAGGATCTCTAAGCCACTGACCTGGTGTGGCACAGTCTCCTTTGCACCTAGACTAGGCCGTGCTGCTCTGCCCAGTGGTGAGGTGGCCCCCAATTTCCCTCTATTTGTCACTGCTTGGTGTCCCCACTGGGTCCCAAAATGACCTGGACAGGAAAGGCTCCTCTCCTCATTCTTGATATATAGCCAACACTCTCACCATAGTAAGACCATGCCACTCAAACAGACCAACTCTGTCACTCTGCCTACCTCTCACATGCCCTCTGAACAGTCTGCACTGCAGGAGAAAGCTCTACTGAGCAGGTCCCAGCAAGAAACAAGGACCAAAGTCCAACCTGAGAAGCATGGAGTAAGCACAGAACCTGATGGCAAGATAAGGGCTGCCAGGGTCTGCATATAACTTTCCGTCATCCTACCACATCAATAAGGATTGCTGTCCCCTGGAAGCTCTCCTCACCTGAACTTGCCACATCCATCTTCCTCAGCTTTGGGAATTGCTTGAATTAGAGCAAGCACTCTCATTTTCTCGTTAATGGAAGTGTTAGTCGCTCGCCTCGCAGACACTTGTGATCTTCCATTCCCCTCTATTGTGACTCAGAATTCAATGATCCTGTATTTTTCCCAGCTTTTAACAACACAGAAACCAGAAAACAAATACAAGTGTTGACTAAAGTTATACATGCTACATCTCAATAACTGGGTAAGAATTCTGTGAAGATTTGAAAGTAGCTTTTTACAAACTGAATCAGTACACTTAGAGCAACGAGAGTGCTTTGGGACAGAGAGCATAAGAGTCTCTGCAGTTTGCTTTACTTTGATTTATTGCTTTGAGACAGTTGACATAGGCTCTCCCATGTATGGAGTGGGACTGACCCACTCCAGAGAGCAGACATTACAGATGTGCACCCCAGCCTCAAGATATAACCTCCTAAAACCAATTTATGACTGTGCTCCTAAGATCCCGATCGATGGCTATCCCAATGGGGAGAGGAGACCCCCCTCCTGGACTTACCCCAGCTGCTCTGTTCCTCCCCCTATCCCAAAGAGATTATAAGAATGGGTTCCTCCTGCCAGCCTGCCCTTCATTCTTTCTTCAAGATACTTTCTAGATCTCCAGGGACACCTGGTCCTTCCGCAAGTGCGGCATGCTCCAGTCCCTCCCAGGAATCCTCTTACTTTTGAGAACTCTAGAGCTCCAAGTTCCTAAAACTGTGTGCAGAGAAATCCAAGAGGCTTTGGGTTTCTCTTTCACCCTACACCCAGCCCCGATGAGAAAGATAGAAAAATGAAGTCCCAAGTGAATGAGTGGATGCCTCAGGATCCTGAAGGGTACAATCTAGACATAGGAAGAATTACCATTTATAGTCATGAAACCAATGAAAACAATTATGTCCAAACCAAGTAAAACAGGAGTATCATGCATCTCAAGAAGTCAGAAGGATTTCCTGCTTTCTATAGCCACAGATACTTCCTGAAACACAGTGTGGGTGTGACCAAAGCAGAAGCTGAGCAGGAAGCCATGATGACAGAATGTGTGTAGTGTTCTGTTTACCCACCTGAGAATACCTCACGTGTGCTTGAAGCCTGCCTCATGTGAACTTAAAGTAACAAAAATACCTTAGCAGAGTTATTCTAAACACAGCTCTTCTGGTGCTTTCTAACAAAATTGCCTTTTAGGTTTGAGAGACACTTGTCAAACACTCTGTAAACTTCTTAAGTTACATGTGGGTCTGTGTACATGACTGTAGGTGCCAATGGAGGTCAGAACCAACATATGCCCTGTAGCTGCAATTATATGCTAGTGTGTGGCACCTGACTTGGATGCTGGAGACTGAACTTGGGTCTTCGGCAAGGGTAGCACAGGTGCTCTTAACTGCTGAGTCAATCTCTTCACCCCCAACATGAATTCTTTTTTTTTTTACATACTAATAATCCCAGTTCCCCCTCCCTCCCCTCCTGTTCTTCCCACCTTCCCCTCTTCCCACTGCCCCCATCTGTTCCTCAGAGAGAGGGTAAGGCCTCCCATGGGAAGTCAATGAATTCTGTCACATCACCTACCAACATGTTTCTTTTTTATAAAACTTATTAAGTTGTAAAAAAACACACATTTGGTGTTTTTCTTGCATGTATATGTCTGTGTGAGGGTGTCAGGTCCCCTGGAACAAGAGTTATAATAGATTATTGTGAGCTGCCATGTGGGTGCTGGGAGTTGAGCCTGGGTCCTCTGGAAGGGCAGCCAGTGCTCTTAACCCCTGAGCCATCTCTCCAGCCCCCAACATGAGATTCTTAACCAGCCAACCAAATCCTTACATTGGGGAGTTTAAGAACTCAAGCCTCCTAGGACCACAACACTGTGGTAGCATTTCAGAGTCTCATCAGTCTGAACTACAGTCCTCTCACTTCACTGCATTCAGCTCACTTAAAACACTTTAAAAGTTAATTCTCAACTTTCTTACAGCTTTTCAACTGTGATAAACATCGGACCAAAATACAGCCTGTTATGTAACAGTCCTGTCAGGCAGGGCTGGTAGCCAGGAATGGAAGCGCTTCTGCAGGGCTGAGTTTAGTTGTATTGTCCCACTGTGCAGCCACCTTTGACCTAAACCACAGAGTCTTAAGTCTTCGAGAGCCTTGGGCTTGCCCAACACCACATCAATGTACAAATATATAATGACTGTTTGACACTATCTTTGGCATTGGCTTCTCCTTCCTGCTTGTTTCTTGTGCCTTGGGGATTTGGGGGGAGGTTATCATCTTATCTCAGCATTTGTATGCCTGCCACACAGTGAAGCTAGGTCAGTGGTCCTCAGCAACACTCTCTTCCTTTGAGTTCTTTGAGGTGAAAGTTGTCAGAGTTTATCTTCCTTCTCTCATCTGAAACGGAGCATACTCCTTTCTAATATTCCTCCCATTTTTTTGGCTATTGGACCCTTTTTTTGCATGTGCTTTCTCCCCCTCCCCCCCCATGGGCATATGTTTCACAGTTGTAGGAGGGCTGGTTTGTATTTACCTAATATACAACCTACACAGCTGTCCATATCAGTCCTGCCTCCCTCTTGATGTTTCCTTGACAGTAAGCCTTTCCAACATTCTATCCGACACAAACATTTGTTTTTTAATTGGAGAAACTCCCTAAAGAAAAATCTTACTTTTTCTTTTGACTTAATTAATGCACACTCTTTCTCCCCAGCAGCCTCCACAACTGTATCTGTTGCCCATTCTTCCCTCTTGAATTTTTCATATTTTTGAGCCTTTATTCTCTCCAGCAGGATGCTCAAGAGAAATTTACATATTCTCTGTTCTTCAATTTTGCCCCCTTCTCTTATTAGTTAATGTAGCCATCTGCATCACACTTGTCAAGCAAGGACATCTATCAGCCCTTCTTACTACACAAATGCGAAACAAAATTATTTTCTTTCTTTCTTTCTCTCTTTTTTGAACAGCACAGTGGTCCTGATGCATGACTCTTCTAGGGTGTGCTAGCTTCCCAGGTAGAGAGGAGCCATGGCTACCCACCCTCTCACATCTTGCAATACAGATTGCTTACAAAAACCAGAGCTCTCTGCTCAGGGTCTGGCATCCCTGCCCTTTCCAAACGCACTGCTTTCCTGACATCCTTTCTGGATAGACGGCGACCAGGACCAGTAGGGCTATCAGCCACTGGCCTTTCCAGTTCATGTACCCCCTCTCCACTGGATTATAACCACCCATCAGCACTTACCTGCCCTACCTGCCTTCCATCTCAGCCCTTTTGGGGCACACATGCCCACCTAAATCAGTGAACCAGTGACATTTTCATGGCCCCAAAGTTGGTGTAGTTTGCTATAGAAGTAACTTTCTCTGAATAAAAGGAAGGTGGTTCAGTTTTAACTTCCCTCGCTCCCTAAGACAAGCCAATGGTAGTGTGGGTTAGAATTCCTAATAATTCGTTATTAATTTTTTTGTACAACATAAAAAATTTTGAAAATAACAACAATGTAAATAGGCTTAGTAAGGATTCAAACAAATAGTAAATTAAAATAAAAAAGTTTTAAAAATATTTTTCCAAATAATATAATGGTCAAAAATACAAATAAAATTATATTCTTCTTAAATTTCTTTTATTTTTATTGCTTTTATTGAGCTATATATTTTTCTCTGCTCCCCTGCCTTCCTCCCTCCTCCCCTCATCTATAGCTATCAGGGATAGGCAAGTAAAAAGTACATTTAATTCTTATACTTGATAAGCTAGTCAAAAAATTGAAAAAAATTTAAAAAGCACATTGAAGCCAGAAGTGGGCATACACCTGGAATCCCAGCTCTTGGGTACTGAGGAGGAAGGATCCCCAGCTCAAACTACATAGTGACACTGGAGAAATGGGGGTCTCTTTTAAAGGTTTTTAGTGTCATTAATGAAAGAATGCAACAAACAGACATAATTCTACTAACATTTAAAAGAAAAACTCCACAGCAGGCAAATTCAACAGCTGCCTAGAAACTAAAAGAGAGAAGAGAAAATGAGACCATGCTGTTTAAGCTGGCAAGGAGCTCAGACAAGTAGGTAAATGGTGGTGAAGGAGACTTGGAAAAAGAATAAAGACCAAAATGTTGGGGAAATCCAGCCTGCTAAGGAAGGCATGCTTATGTTAAGGAAAGCATGTATAGAAAGGAGACAGAAGAGAGGGAAAATTATGCTGAGAGTTCAAATTTACATAGCTGCACAGCTGTGTCCTGAAAAAGCTACTGGACTAGGAGTCAGGATTCTGGGAAGGAAAGTACAGCATCTCATGAAAAGATGAACTATTCACCTAACTCTGTATGGCATAAGGTAAGCCCACCTTGCTAGGGGTGGAACCAGCACACACAAGATAAATGTTAGGTCTCTACCCAGAGACTTTATGTTCTTGATCAGAAGGAGTTTGTTCTTTACTCTAACTGAGGTCCTGTCTAAACAAACTAGCTACAACAACAAAGAAACTGCTACATTAAGATTCCATCTTGCCCCTGTCAGAATGATTGTCATCAAGAACACAACAAATGATGCGAGGATGCCACAAAGAGAAACAAAACTTGTCCACTGCTGGTGGCGGGGTGCCAACTTGTACAGCCACAGTGGCTCTGTGTGGAGGGTTCTCAGAAAACAAAAGCCAGCTACACCACTCCTAAGTACATACCAGACAGATGTTTGGTGTAGGAGGGTCATCTGTCTATGTGTTACTTTCATTGGTTAATAA
>LOEQ01006939.1:0-12296 GCA_001685075.1 Bramus lutescens | reverse complement strand
ATTAAAAAGTCAAAGATTATAAAAATGCTATTAAAGGTACTTACTAAGTTTTAAATCATGTCCAGAACTAAAATGCTCTTTATACCGTTCCCATGTTATGATAAAATACATGTGTATTTTAATGTTGCTTAACACAGACTATTGAAGATTGTTCTGCTCATCTTTAATTCTTCTTTTAAAAGGTTTATTTTTATGTGTACATGTGTGTGCTTACGTGCAAATGTTGTACGGATGCCCACAGAGGCCAGAAGAGAATGCTTGGTCCTCTCGAGCTACAGTTCCAGGGAGTTGTAAAGTGTCTAATGTGAAAGATGAGAGCTTGTAGTGGTTTGAATGTAACTGGCCCCCATAAGCTCATAGGAGTAGCAATATTTAGAGAAGTGGCTGTGGTGGAGGAAGTGTGTCACTGTGGGCATGAGCTTGGAGGTCTCATATATGCCCAGTATCTCAGACCACTTCCTGTTGTGGAGGAAGTGTGTCACTGTGGGCATGAGTTTGGAGGTCTCATATATGCCCAGTATCTCAGACCACTTCCTGTTGCCTCTGGGTCAAGATGTAGGAATCTCAGCTCCTTCACCAGTCCCATGTCTGTCTACATACTACCATGTCACACCACAATGACAATGGACTAAACCTCTGAAAATGTAAGCCTTCCTGACTAAACATTTTCCTTTGTGAGAATAAAAACCATAACTAAAACAGAAGTTTGTACCAGGGACTGGGGTATTGCTGTGTCTTGCTTTGATCCAGTATTTTCTCATTATCCTCCCTTCCCTATGTTTTGGAATGGTGATATATGTTCTGTGCCATTATATGTCAGAAATATGTGATCTGTATTTTGATTTTATAGGGAATTATAGTTAAGAGATTTCATGAATCTCAGAAGAGACTTTGATCTTTGGACTTTAAAACAATGTTGAGACTGTGATACCCTATGGCATGATACCTTATGGTGACTTTTGAAGTTAGATTAAATGCATTTTTCACAATGGCATTGTTCCAAGTTATGGAGACCAGGGACTGGAATGTGGCAGTTTAAATGCAATTGGCCCCCAAAAGTTCATAGGGAATGGAACTATTGGAAGGTGTGGTTTCATTGGCATAGGTATGGCCATGTTGGAGGAAGTGTGTCATTGTGCAAGCAGGCTTTGAGATCTCATATATGCTCAAGCTATGCTCAGTATTTGAAGCCACTTCCTGCTGCTTGTGGAAGAATATGTAAGAACCCTCAGCTCATTCTCCAGCACTATGTCTGCCTGCATGCCACCGTGTCCCATCAATCTGATAATTGACTGAACCTCTGAACTGTAAGCTAGCCACCCCAATTAAATATTTTCCTTTTTAAGAGTTGCCATAGTCATGATGCCTTTTCACAGCAATAGAAACCCTAACTAGGACAGAACTGAATTCCAGTCCTCTGTAAGAGTAGCAAGTGCTCTACCTCACCGATTCATCTTTCCAGCCCCCTCAACTTCAGTACATAATGATTCTGCTTAGACCAGAATATAATCCTATGTCAACAACCTTTAGTGGCCCACGAGCAGAAAATATTTTTGCTAGCTTTCCATCCATGTACCAGGCTTTGCCAAGGTTTTGAGCTAATAAGCAACCTGCAAAAAGATGTGATTGGACCTGGATAATTTCTCTCTTTCAGTATTTTAAAACTTACTTGACATCTATATTTTGACATCAGCATAGTAAGATTATTCATACTGGGACTATTGTCACAGGATTGGTCACATAGTACTGACTAATCTTTGCAAGATATACCTCTTCTCAGTCTCTGTCCTCCATGCTTCCAAGCATATCCCACACTCCACACTGGAGGCCAGGGCTTCTACCTTATTCAACTCACATCTGCATCCCTTAAAATACCAGCTTGGTTCTTGGAGTTATTTAAGTGTGCAACTCGTGTGCTGTCAGTATGGTTATACAACCTTCTAATTATTAACCCTCTAATCTGCACGCCTATTAAAATGCAGCAATTCATTTCACTTTTGAAATGACCAGTAGGGTGGCTGTTATAAGAACACATATTTTACAGATTAGGAAACTGAGAAACCAAGAAGCTGGGAATTTCCTCAAGGCAACACTCACGTGGAATGCAGTGGCACCCAATTCACAGTCAGGCATCCAGCTCAAAGCCTGGGAACCCCTGCTAAGTGACAATTTTGCACACAGATGAAGGATCCTCTCTGTGACCCACATATCTTCTCAGAGTTTTCAGAAGTGTGTATGCAGTGGATGCAACTCTCCAAACACACAAGAAGGCAAGTTTAGATAGCAGTTGAACCTTAGGTGGCATTTTATTGCACTTCATGGTGATGGAGACATGTGGCTCTTTTTCTGAGGTATTGTTATTCTCTTCAAGAAAACTGTTACCACAAAGCCACAAGGGATTGGCAGCTACAGAGCTCTGTTTGAACAGTCGTTTAGCAATACTGCCAGGATCCAGAATCCATTATATCCATTTTGACAGCAAGGCATACTTGATATTTACACTTATATAAAGTTAACAAAACGCTTCACAACAATGAAAATCTATGGACCGTGTATGCCATATCTTAGGCAACTAGGACTTCTAATTAACAGGTAACATCCACCTTTTATGATTACAACTGAAAGTCTAATGAACCCCCTAAGCATTTATACCTCTAAATTCTAGAGAGAGGGAGGGCTATTTTGCTTTGACCAAGAATAAGCGGTAAGCCCTAAAGCAGGCTTTCCACAAACAAGGCCAGGAAACACCTCACCCAGCATGGTCTTTCAACATTTATATACATTTTTTCTTTTTTTCCTTGTAGTTAAAAGTTTGCAAATTTTAACAGCAGACTTGACCTTCTCATTCTTTAATTATCTAACAGACTTTTAATTTAAATTTAAATTTAATAACAGTTAAATTATATAGGACTATTTTTCCCATATTAAAGATGATGAGGTCACTGGGTGGTGGTAGCACATGCCTTCAATCCCAGCACTCAGGAGGCAGAGGCAGGTGGATCTCTGTGAGTTCGAGAGGCCAGACTGGTCTACAAGAGCTAGTTCCAGGACAAGCTCCAAAGCTACAGAGAAACCCTGTCTCGGAAAAAAAAAAATGATGAGGCCAATCTGAACTCATTTGTTTGTTCGACTCTATTCTGTATGCTTTTAACACCTCCTCAATGCTGAGTAGTCTAACAAGACTTGTAAGTAACTAGAAGTCTACAAGGCCTTTTGTTGGTCTGCTGAGGGCAAACGCATCCCATTCCTAGGAGGTACAATTCACATATTATCAACTGATGCCTCATTCTCAAGTTAAACTTAGTCTTTCTAAATAGAATAGATGTATGCTGACATAATTAAGAAACCAAAGGATTTGGGAATAAAAAATTAAAAGGAATAAATCATCAAAATATTGCAGAAAAGTTGATGAGAATGAAGATAATTTTCTGTGATAAGTTCTCAGAGATACTAGGAAAAAATAACCATATCTAGAACAAATATAACTATATTTACATTAAATCACATCTTTGTTGCCAACAGAGCCAAGACATGAACATTTTTTGGAAGTGAAAAGTCTCTTCCAAGAAGGCAAGGAGGGAGAGAGCATCAACAGCCTTGAATTAGGAGGAACGCCTTGGTGCTAACAGGGAGCAAAGAGGTACATGGAAAGGGTCAGGAAGTCAGGCTAACTTACAAGGGCTGTTCCCTTGGGGTACCTGATGATTGTGGCCCTGTGTCTGATGCAATGGTTATCAACCTGTGCATTGCAACATTTTGGGGGACTGAAAACAACCCTTTCACGGGGGTCTCAACAGATATCCTACATATCAGATATTTGCATTACGATTCATTAGAGTAGCAAAATTACAGTTACGAAACAGTAACAAAGATAATTTTATGATTGTGGGTCACCACAACATGAAGAAGTGTTTTAATGGGTCACAGCCTTGAGGAAAGCTGAGAATCCCTGGTCTAGTGCTTACTGCTGTGATGCAAAGGCACCGCCAGGGACAGGACAGCACTGGCAAGCACCAGGAGAACATGAGAAAGCAGGGGGTCCAGACCAGCAGTTTGAATTCCATCCTTCCGTCAGAAGCTCGGTAGGAAAGCAGCAGCCACCTCGCCAACAGAAGCTCTTATGTTGACTAGGACTGGGCTGAGACAAGTCTGGGAACAGGGAAGCCATCCCCAGGGAGAAGGAACCATGGGGCCAATGAACTAGAAGGGAAAAGTAGAGTAAAAAGCTATGAACACCAAAGCTCTGCCCTCTTTAGGCAGAGAAATGCAAATCAAATGTTTTCCAAAGTTGCTTCTGCCATACATCTGAAGCAAGGCCTAGCCTCTTAGCCCTTAGCTGTTTGAAGCTCAATTGATTATTTATTGAACCCAGACAGAAGAGTTTTTCTTCTTTATATATGGAATCATTACCAAGTCCTAAAGGGCAGGTGGTTATAATCAGTTCATCTAGGTGTACATTTCCTCTCTACTGCAAACCGTGTTTTAAAAAAAATGTTTAATTTCTTCTTCTATTCTCCTCTAGAAAACCATGCATTTCATTCACTCACATCTGAGTCCAACTCGTCACACCTGTGCACTTCTTTCATTATTAATGATCAGTAGTTGTCTGTTTAAAGGCATGAGCTCCATCCTTGCTAGTAGAGGAACCACCTGACAGCATGCGTGGAACCCTATGAGCAAAGACACTGGCTGAGCTGCCTTCAAGCGCCGACTGGCAGGCTACATGAAATCACCAGAAATGTGCTCTCTTTGCATAAGCATAAGACAGTAGCTAACTCTGAAAATGTATGCCTTAGAGCTAAACACTGATTATTATAATCTATTTTTAACGTTTTAAAAACATGCTTAAAGACTAGAGCTTTCTGCTTATGGTGTTTTTATATATAATACACACATATTATACATATAATTTATGGTATGTTTAATTATATATTGCCTATATAATTATATGGATTAATATATGATTATGTATAAGTATATAAATTTATTATGTATAAATATGTGATTATATAAATATGTATAAATATATGATTTATATGTAAATATATTGTACATTCATATAATTATGTATAAGATATAATTATCTATAATCAAGCGTCAAAAAATATATATGCAAAAGGAAAAACTGGGATACTCAATTCCTAGAAAATGAAGAACTAATTTTGTCAAGTTTACCAACCTTAAGAGGCAAAATAAGTTCATCCTTTACTGCAGTGATTTCTTTCCCCAGGCTCTTTATAGTCAATTGTAGGTGAATACTGCCCTCTGTCTGCAAAATGTTCACATTTACATGCATTTTGGTTTTCTTGTCAAAATAACACAAGAGTTATTTGGGAAGAGGAACCTCAGGTAAGAAAATGCATCAGATTGCTTGCAGGCAGGTTTTTGGGACATTTTCACAATTTATGATTGATTTGGGAAGGTCCAGCCTATCGTGTATAGCTCCACCTCTGAGGTAGTCCTGGGTTCTGTAAGAAAACATGTTGAACAGGACAACCCCTGCATGTTGTACAGGCCACACCAGCCAGAACAGGCTGATCTGTTCTCTGAAGTCCTCCACTCTCTAGGTGCCCACCCCTACACTAAGCCTAATCCCCTCTACCCTCCCCATCTCTTTGTCTCAGTCCCCAATTTAGGCTGAGACTCCCTGCTGGCCCAGAGGTCACAACATCTGCAAGAATTCCAAGCCCCTCCTCAGGCGGAGAAAGCCTGCTCAATCACAGGTCACATAGTCCAGAAGACTAGAAAGGAAACAGAAATCAAAGAACAAAACAGTCATCCAACAAAGAAAAATTCAGAAACTAACATTGAGGCCTATATTCACCCCAAACTGAGATGCCTAGAAACCAGCCCAAGAATGTAATCAGCAATAGCCAGGGCAACATATCACCACCAGAACCCAGCCCTGAATATCCAACAGAGCTGAAGCACAAGAAATGACCTTAAAACCAACTTTCTGAGGACGATAGAGGTCTTTAAAGAAGTAGCGAATAAGGGCTGCAGAGATGGTGCATTGGTTAAGAGCATTGACTTGGCACTCTTACACGGCAGATCACAGCTCTCTATAACTCCAGTTCTAGGGGATCTGACACCCTCATATAGACATACTACATGCAGGCAAAACACAATGTATGTGAAATAAAAGTTAAAAACAACAATGAAGAACATGAAAAAGAAATTAAAGAAAAAACAAAACAAAAAATTGAAGGATATAAATAAATCCCATAAAGAAAACAAACAGCTGAATAAAATTAATAAAACTGTTCAAGACCTGAAAATGAAAATAGAAGCAATACAGAACACAAACTGAGAGAATTCTGGAACAGGAAAATCAAGTTAAACAAACAGGAACTATATAGATAACAGAATACAGAGATGAAAGAGAGAATCTCAGGCAATCAAAATACCATAGAAGAAATAGATTCGGTGGTCAAATAAAGTAGTAAATCTAGGAAAATTCTGGCACAGAACATCCAGGAAATCTAGGGCATTATAAAAAGACAAAGTCAAAGAATAATAGGAATAGAAGAAAGAGAAAACTCCCAGTTCAAAAGCCCAGAAAATATTTTCAGCAAGATCATAGAAGAAAATTTTCCAAACCTAAAGAAGGAGATGCCTATAAAGATACAAGAAGATGATTGAACACCAGTTAGATGAGACCAGAAAAAAAGTTACCTCATCACATAATAATCAAACATTAAACAAACAGAGCAAAGAAAGAATATTAAAAGCTACAGAGGGAAAATAGCAAATATGATATAAAGATAGACCTATTAGAACTATATCCAATTTCTCAATGGAGATTCTAAAAGCCACAAAGGCCTAGGCAGATATCCTGAAGACTATGAGATTACAGATGTCATCCAAGAATACTATACCCGGCAAAATTTCAATCACCAAAGATGGAGAGAACAAAATATTACACGATAAAGTCAAATTCAAATTATATCTATCTACAAATTCCGCTCTACAGATAACACTAGAAAGAAACCTCCAAATAAAGGAGCATAATTACACTCATGAGAGCACAGGAAATAATCTCACAACACCAAAACCAAAAGAAGTAAAGGACAAACACACACTACCACCACCAAGAACAACAATAAAATTGTAAAATTACTGGAATTAGTAATCATTGATCATTAATATCTCTCAAAATGGATACCCATATTTGTAAAAGAAACATTATTAAAAGCTAAGTCATATGATGTGGGATTCCCTTCTGTGAATATCATTGGTTAATAAAGGAACTGCTTTGGGCCTATAGCAGAGCTATAGGGGAACAGGAGCTAGGCGGGGAAAACTAAATGGAATGCTAAGAGAAAAGAGGTGGAGTCAGAGAGAAGCCATGTAGCCCTGCCGGAGCCAAACAGAACTTTACCCAGTAAGCCACTACAATGTGGCGATACACAGATTAACAGAAATGGGTTGAATTAATATGTAAGAGTTAGCCAATAAGAAGCTAGAACTAAAGGGCCAAGTAGTGTTTTAAATAATATAGTTTCTGTGTAATTATTTTGATTCTGGGCGGTCAGAATTAACTAGCGGCCTCCTTGCTACAGCAAACTGCAATATAACCCACTCTCGATAGACAGGCCATCCAGAAAAAAACTAAACACAGATACACTGAAGCTAACAAACATAAACTAAATGAACCTAACAAGTTTCTACAGAACAATTTACCCAAACACAAAAGAATATACCTTCTTTTCAGCACCTTTCAGAACTTTTTCAAAAACTGACAACATCCTCAATCACAATGGAAGTCTCAGCAGATATAAGAAAATTGAAATAACACCATGTATCCTATCAGACCACCACTGATTAAAGCTGGATTTCAACAACAAAAAAAAACTCAAAGTCTATAACCTCATCAAAACTCAACAACTCTCTACTAAATGACTAGCTGGATCAAGGCAGAAATAAAGAATGAAATTAAAGACTTCCTAGAATTAAATGAATACGAATGCACAACATACACAAACTTAAAGGACACAATGAAAGTAGTGCTAAGAGAAAAGTTCATACCAATAAGTGCCTACATGAAGATACTGGAAACATCTTGTGCTAGCAAATTAACAGCACACCCGAAAGCTATAGAAGAAAAGGAAGCAAACACACCCAAGAGGAGTAGATGACAGGAAATAATCAAACTGAGGACTGATAGCAATACATTGGAAACAAAGAGAACAATAGATAGAACCAAAGAGACAACGAGTTTGTTCTTTGATAAAATCAATAATATTGATAAACCTTTATCAAAACTAAGAAAAGGATGTAAAAAGAATATCCAAAATAATAAAGTCAGAAACAAAAGGGGGGGACGTAACAACAGACACTGATACTGAGGAAAACCAAAGAATCATTTGGTTTAAAACCCTGTACTCCACAAAACTGGAAAATCTAAAAGAAATGGAAAATTCTCTAGATAGTTATCACTTGCCAATGTTAAAGATCATATCAGATAAACAATTTAAATAGACCTCTAATCCCTAAGGAAATAGAAGCAGTCATCCTATCTAGAAGACCAAAAAAGGGGGGTAGGCAGGGCCAGACACTTTTAGCACAAAATTACACAAAACTTTCAAAGATGACAGGTCTTGGAAAGACAATACTCAGCACTCAGTTTCATATGGACGACAGAAAATAAAAAAGAAGACAGGTAGTTAAAACAATCCTGTACCATTAAAAAAAAAAAAGCTGCTAGCGGTATCACTATCCTTGATTTCAACTGGTTCTACAGAGCTATATTAATATAAAAAAACAGCATGGTATTGGCATAAAAACAGAAAGGTTGATCAATGGAATAAAATCAAGAAAACTAAGATTTCCTTTGTGAGTGGTTATCATTAAAGATAGATTCTAGATAAGAGATAGGGTCTTGTGTCCACGTCCCTCTCAATTCTGGGTTCTCATTTGGCTTAGACTCATACAGATTCTGTGCATGCTGCCACAGGCTCTGTGAGTTCATATGCACATCTCTCTTGTGTTTACAAGGCCTTGTTGCTTTGTGTCCTCCATCCCCAAAACTCACGCAGTCTTTCTGCCTCTACTTCCACAAAGTTTCCTGAGTTCCAAGGGGAGACAACCTTGATGGAGACAATCCATTTAGGATTGAGTGCTTCAAGTCTCTCACTCACTGAACATGTCCACTTGTGGGTCTTTGTATTTTTCCTTGTCTACTGCAGGAGGAAGCTTCTCTGACACTCACTGAACAAGACACTGATTTATGAGTGGATCAGAATGTCATTAGGAGTCATGTTATTGTTACATTCCTTTAGCAGAACAGTAGTATTTGGATTTCCTTATGTCCCTTGACTATCTAGTCTTAGGTCCTTGGTTGCCCCATTAGTATCAGGTATGGGTTCCATCTCACTGGATAATGGTTGGTTATTCCTGCAAGCTTTGCACCATTACTGCACCAGTGCATCTTGCAGAGAGCTCACCAACATAGACTGAATGGTTTGTAGCAGGGTTAGTGCTTACCTTTCTCTTCTTGCAGCATACAGAGTACCTTCCAGTGCCATAAACACTAGTCAGTACAAGTAAACCCTCTAGGAAGTCACCAACTCACCTTCTCCATGTTCAGTGAATTGTGTAGGTGTTGCCTTAAGAAATACAGCCTTAATATCAGTTTGTGGAGAACAGCCAATAACCTTGGCAATAATCTGGGTCACTTGGGGTGTCCATGGGACTCCTTTGACCAACAACTAAATTGTTGTAAGACATTCCCAGAACAGGAGGTTTTATTTTATGTTGTGAGTTGTTTAGGTGCCTATCATCTGGTGATTCCATTTAAATTTATTTCATATGCACATTTATTTTAAGAAGCTTCTACTGCATTTGGTTTCCCTCAAATGGCATTTAGTTTTAATTGCTTCATCCCATATTTCCTCCCTTACTCCCTCTTCCCCCACTTCTCATTTGATCCCCTGGTTCTATTCCCCTACCCCCAATTGTCCATTAATAACTTTTATTTCCCCTTTCAAAGGTTAGCTATTCCCACCCTCTAGTCTATTACTCTGTATACAATCTCTGTGGCTATACAGATTGTAGCCTACTTATTGAAGACTTAACAGCTAACATCCACATATAAGTAGATATATACCATATCTGTCTCTCTAGGTCTGGGTTATCTCATTCAGTATAATTTTTTTCAAACTCCATCCATTCACCTGAGAATTTTATTATTTCATTTTTTAAAAGAACAGCTGAGTAATAACTCCATTGATAAATGTACCACGTTTTGTGTGTCTGTTTCCATTGACAGACATTAATCTATATGCAGTTTCTATTATGAATAGAGCAACAAGGAATATGGTTAAGTCCTTTGGGTATATGCCAAGAATGACGCTGCTGCATCTTGAAGTTGATCAGTTTCCAGCTTCCTGAGAAACTGCCACACTTAGTTCAGTAGTGGCTGTACAAGTTCATGCCCCCATTAGCAATGGGTGAGTGCCTTCCTTATTCAACACCCTTGTCAGCTTGGGCTGTCATTTGTTTTGCTGATCATAGTCATTCTGACTGAATTAAGATGAAATCTCAAAGTAGTTTTTATTTGCATTTCCCTGATGATTAACAATGTCAAACATTTTCTTAAATGCTTTTCATGTTACATCTTTTGACAATTCTTTGTTTAGATCTATAACCAATTTTATATTTTTATGTGATGTTGAATTTTTCCAGTTCCTTATAGATTTTATATATTAGCCCTCTATCTGATGTGTTACTTTTTTCTCATTCTGTAGCATTCCACTTCACCCAAATGATGCTGTTCTTTGCCAGGCAGAAACATCTCAGATTTGGTCTTTTCATAGTATCCTAGATTTCCTGAATGTTTTGAGCTTGATTTTTGTTTTTTTTAGATTTAACATTTTTTGTTTTGACCAAAGTATTCACTTCTCCACTTTTTGTCTTCATGAGGTCCGATTTATTAATTGTTGATCTTAGTGCCTGTGCTAAATGGTGCTCTGTTCAGAAAGTCTTTTCCTGTGCCAATGAGTTCAAAACTACTCCTTACTTTCGCTTCGATCAGATTCAGTGTCTGGCCTTAGGTGAAGGGTTTTGATCATGTGGAGAGGGAAAGTCTGAGTTTGCAAACTAGTCTTAAGAATAAAGGCTTTTTGCTTTTACACACAGGACTCAGTCTCCTAGTTGATTTTGGGGGCACGCTGTGATCTGAGTATAACACAAAGATGCAAAATTCTCAATAAAATACTTTCAAACTAAACCTGAAACCACATAAAAAAAGATAATCCACCATGATCAAGCAGGCTTGATCCCAGAGATATAGAGATGGTTCAACCTACTTAAATTGGTAAGTATGACCTACCATATAAACAGATTGAAAGACCATACCACATGATTGTCTCATTAGATGTAGAGATGCCTTTAATAAACCAAACACCTTTTTATGATAAGTCTTAGAGAAACTACGAATACAAGTGTTTCTTTACTGGTCAAATCTATTTGGTGTTTGGTATGGTTCTTGTATAGGTATCTCCTATAGATTAAGGAAGTTTACTTCTATAATTTTGCTGAAAATATTTTCTGTGCCTACGATCTGTGTGTTTTCTCCTTGCTGTATTCCCAGTATTCATTGATTTGGTCTTTTCATAGTATCCTAGATTTCCTGAATGTTTTGAGCCTGATTTTTGTTTTATTAGATTTAACATTTTTTGTTTTGACCAAAGTATCCACTTCTCCACTTTTTGTTTTCAATGCCAATCTTTTATCTCTTCTATTCTGTGGGTGAAATTTGCCCCTGGAGCTCCTGTTCAAGTTCCTAAATTTTTCATTTCCAGATTTCTCTCAGTTGGGGTTTTATTTAGCAACTATTTTTAATTTTATGTCTTAAACTGTTTTATTTTCTTTGACTCTTTCTGTTTTAACAGATTTCATTAATAGATTTGTTCATTTCCTCTTGAAGGTCGCTCAACATATTCATAATATCTGTTTTGAATTTCTTGTCTTGTGCTTCAACTATATTGAATTTCTCAAGGCTTTCTTGTTAGTTTCTCTTGTAGGCATATTGTCTTGTTTTTCATTCACTGTGATTTTGCGCTGCTGTATTTGTGTCTAGGTTTGGTTTAATTGTGAATCTAGTTGCAGATATCTGGCCTTCCTTTTTGAGGTGGGTATTCTGTTCTTTGGTTTCTGTTGTCCTCTTTGGATCTCAGGAACATGTGGCAGTTGTGGCTTGCCTGGGTACCTGCCACCTGTGGACACTGATGGTAGCAGGTAGAATGCATTTCTAGGTAATGGATGCAGACAAAAACAAATGGGGATGAGACAGA
>LOEQ01006938.1:0-14570 GCA_001685075.1 Bramus lutescens | reverse complement strand
CTTTGGAAGAGCAGGCAATGCTCTTAACCTCTGAGCCATCTCTTCAGCCCCCCAATATATGTCATTTAATATGTCATTAAAGTTAGTAATTGTTGCCAGGCAGTGGTGGCATACGCTTTTAATCCCAGCACTTGGGAGGCAGAGGCAGGTGGACCTCTGTGAGTTCAAGGCCAGCCTAGTCTACAAGAGCTAGTTCCAGGACCGGGTCCAAAGCTACAGAGAAACCATGTCTCGAAAAACCAAAAAAAAAAATTAAATAAATAAATAAAAACTAAAGTTAGTAATTTCATCTAAGAAATGCCATAAGGATATAAACTATAAGATGCAGGCTTTGAAATAAAATTTCAGTATAGCTAGCCAACAGTAGAGGCAACACATCTAGAATAAGTAAGCACTACCTAGAGCCAAGAAAAAGGAAACAGTGTAGAAGAAAGACGCATGGGAGAGGGACACACACACACACAGAGGGAATCTGTCATGACAGTAGTCAGTGCAAAAGAAGAGCCATGAAAAGATCCTCTTTCCCAGCCAGCCGTTGACAGATGTTTTGTGAGACAAATCTAAGTTAAATCAAGAATGTGGAATGTTGTATGCTCTCACACACTGCTAATGGGAGTGTTAATTGGTACAACCATTTTGGTATGATTTAAGTACAGCTGGACATGCTAAGAGTCTGCAATTTGGAAATTCTAATCGAAGAGATATATTGGAAAAGAAATTCATTCGGTCTATATTTCTCAGGGTGTTAAAGACAGCATTCTTAATGGCAAAAGACTGGAAACCACACAAATACCAACTGTCACAGGAATTTTAAATTATGTTGTAGTTTTATTATAGAATACCACAACAGCGATTAAAATAGGTGAGTTATAGCTCTATGTATGAAAATGGATTAATATGAGAAGTGTTTGTTTTGAATTGTCTTAGTCATTTTTATGCTGCTGTGATAAAACACCATGACTCAGGCAACTTACGAAAGAAGTTGTTTAAAATATGGGGCTCACAGTTTCAGGGTGTTAGAGCCCATGACCATCACAGCAAGGAGCATGGTGACAGGCAGGCAGGCATGGTTCTGGGGCAGTAGCTGAGAGCTCACATCTTGAGATGACAACAAGACAGTGAAAGCTAACTGGGAATCATGGTGAGGGCTTCTGAAACCTTCCAAATGACACACCTCCTCCAACAAGGCCACACCTCCTAATCCTTCCCAAACAGTTTCACTCTTTATATGAGCCTATTGGGCCATCCTCTTCAAGACATTACATGGGTAATTGGGGAAAAAAGGAATGAATCAAAGTCTACATATTTTAGTTAACTTCTGCACATGAATGTTTCACTTGTATGTTTTTCCCTGCATCACATGAGTGCCTGGTGCCTGCAGGAGCTAGAATAGGGAGTTGGATCCCCTGAGATTGAAGTTACAAACAATTGTGAACTGCCATGTAGATGCTAGGAATCAAACCTGGGTCTTCTAGAAGAGCAACAAATACTCTTAAGCATTGAGCCATCTCTCCAGCCTCCCTCGTATAAACTGTATAAGCAAGGAAAATTAAACACTATATTGCTTATGTGACTAGGGAGATGGCTCAGTCAGTAAAGTGCTGAGTCTGATAAGGACCTAAGTTTGATCCCCAGAACCCATGACTAAAAAGCCCAACATGTCCTTTTTAAAACTATAATAATCCTTTGGCTCCAGTTTATGCTGTCCATATACTTATGGGTGTGGGGTCATGCACTGGAGTGTAGTTGATTTGCCAGGAGCCATAAGCTGTTAACTGGCTTGATCTCGTGAAGGGTTTGCACAGGCAGTCACAGGGAGTGGGGGAGAAACCGTGAAGAGAAGGCGTAGGGAGGTGAGAGTATATCTGGGAGGGGTTAAGGGAAGGAGCTGGAGGTGGATATGATCCAACAACAATACTTTCATACAATGTATCTTATACAAAGTACACTGGGTCAGCTAGCCTCCTACTTGACCAGTTCCAGGACAATGAGATGTCCTGATCTGAAACAATAATGGATGGCACCTGAGGAAGGACACCTGAGGGTAAGCTCCTGACCCCTCCCCCAGACACACCCACACACTATGTATACACACACCCACACACTGTATACACACACACACACACTATGTATAAGCATAGAAAAATGTACAAACCAAAGTAAATAGTATATATATATAGTTTTGGGATGCAGATGAAAGTGATAAAATTACAATGAAAAGAAAGAGGGTCATTGATAAGGTAGCTTTATAGTAAGAGAGGTACCTATGGGATTGACCGGGGTCTTCTGAGGTCTCAGAAGGTGACCATGTGGGTGATCTTATTTCTATACAGAGAAAATTGGATGTTTACTATCTTCTTTTTTTTCCCCAATTTCAAAAGGAACACAAAGGAAATTGTGTTTGAATTCTGTTGAGTTTATCAGGACTCCCAAGCAGAATTGTTCACATTCCTTACATTCTCTGGGGCTGGGTTTGCTGAGCCATTGCCGCCAGCTATGGAGCACACAAGACTGAGTTATTATAACTGGCTTCTGAGCAGGAATTTCCCCTGCAGTTAGCAGTGTGTCCTGAGCCAGGCCTGAAATACAGTTCACCGCGCCTCTGACCACTTCTGTTAAAGACAGGGATAGAAAAGCTAGTGAGGTCATGGGAGGTCTTTGGAAAAGGTGCCAAGAAGGGTGCAGGAGACAACGGGGCAGTGTTCAGATCAGGCCTTGGGAGTCTCATAAGAAAGTATGTCCTTGCAGAAGAGAAGGCGAGTTCAGAAGAACGAGAAGGAGCTTTCACACTTTAGCACTTTGGCTCACTCCTCTCTTGTGTTTTCTTGTTGTTTTCTTCATTCATTGAAGTGGACCACCAAGGGCCATCATTTCCATCTGGACGCTGCTTTTCAAATCCTTGTGTAGGCTGCTCTGTTGTTCATCTGTTTGTCCCAAGCTGGAAATAATAACAATAACTGTCTGTACTGCCTACATACGTGACATAACAGACAAGGATAATTTTTTTATTTCAATTTTTTAAAATTTCATTTTACATTCCATCCACAGTTCACTCCGCCTTCCTCCCAGCCCCCCTCCCCCATCCACTCCTCCAAGTGGGTCAGGGCTCCCGTGGGAGTCAACAAAGTCTGGCACATTAACTTGGGGCAAGACCAAGCCCCTCCTCCTGCATTAAGGCTGAGCATGGCAACCCACCATAGGACTCCAGTAGGCTAGCTCATGCACCAGGGATAGATCCCGGTCCTACTGCTAGGGGCCTCACAGATAGTCCAAGTTTCACCACTGTCTCCCACATATGGAGGGACTATCTCTGTCCTGTGGAGGCTCCACAGCTGTTGGTCTAGAGTTCAGAAGTTTCCATGAGCTTGGTTCTCCAACATGAGCTTGACCTCCCTTGCTCATACATTCCTCCCACCTCTCTTCAATTGGATTTCCAGAGCTCGGCCTGGTGCTTGGTTGTGGATCTCTGTATCTGGTTCTGTCAGTTGCTGGACGAAGGCTCTAAGGTGATAGTTGGGGTATTCGCCAATCAGATTACAGGGGAAGGCCAGTTCAGGCACCCTATTACTAGGAGTCTTAGCTGGGAGCATTGTTGTGGATTTTGGGAAGTTTCCCTAGCACCAGGTTTCTTCCTAACTCCATAGTGTCTCTCTCTATCAAGATCTCTCTTGCATTGCTCTCCCACCCCGTCCCTCTCCTCTCTCAGTCATCCTGTTCCCTCATGGTCTCATCTCCCCATCCCCTCTTCTTTACTCCCCCCACGCCCCCAGTTTACCCAGAAGATCTCATCTAAGTCCACTCCCCTGGGTGATCCATGTGTCCCTCTTAGAGTCTTCCTTGTTACCTAGCTTCGCCGGAGCTGTGGATTGTAGGCTGGTTATCCTTTGTTTTACATCTAATATCTGCTTATGAGTGAGTACATATAGTGTTTGTCTTTCTGGGTCTGGGTTTCCTTACTCAGGATGTTTCTTTTTCTAGTTCAATCCATCTGCCTGCAAATTTCATGATGCCATTATTTTTTTACAGTTGAGTAAATACTCTATTGTGTAAATGTACCACATTTCCTTTATCCATTCTTCAGTTGAGGGGCATCTAGGTTGTTTCCAGGTTCTGGCTATTACATAAATCCAGTTACATTGAACCTGATAGAACAGAATGTGGGAAGCAGCCTCGATTGTATTGGCACAGGAGACAACTTCCTAAATATAACACCAGGAGCACAGACATTGAAGGCAATAAATGTGACCTCCTGAAACTGAGAAGCTTCTGTAAGGCAAAGGACAAAGTAAATAAGACAAAACGACAGCCTATAGAATGGGAAAAGATCTTCACCATCCCCATTTGACAGAGGGATGATCTCCAAAATATATAAAGAACACAAGAAACTAGATATCAAAATACAAAATAGTCCAATTAAAAATGGGGTACAGAGATAAACAGAGAACTCTCATCTGAAGAATCTCAAATGGCCAAAAGACATTTAAGAAATTGCTCAATATCCTTAATCATCAGGGAAATGCAAGTCAAAACGTCTCTGAGATACCACTTTACATCTGTCAGAATGGCTAAAGTCAAGTACTGAAGGCAGCTTATGTTGGACAGGCTGTGGTATCAGGGAATCACTCCTCCACTGCGGGTGGGAATGCAAACTTGTACAGCCACTTGGGAAATCAGTATGGCAGTTTCTCAAAAAAGTGGGCATCAATCTGTCTCATGACCCAGCAACACCACTCCTGGGCATATACCCAAAGAATACTCAATCATACCACAATGGCGCTTGCTCAACCATGTTCATAGCAGCATTATTCTTATTAGCCAGAACCTGGAAACAATCCAGGGATAAATTTTTAAGGAGTTAAAAATTTAAAAATAATGAAAATCACAAATGGTAGGAAGCAGGTACCCGAACCGTCTGGTTTGAAGGTTCTCTGATATTATAGCTTCTTAACATCATTTACCAGACTAGAATCCTGACTGGCTTTGTTTCTTCTTCATCGCAAAGCATAAGTTCTTTTTACTGTATCTTGGGGCACCCACAGGGCATTTTATTTTCATAAAGGTGTTCCCATTCTTCTTAATCAAAAACTGTCATAAAATTTGGCATGGCTCTAGGGGAAATAAGGTGACTACAAAGATGTGGCCTTCAGCAATTACAATCAGAAGAGAGAAGCCTCAAGATTCCGACCTTGAAACTGGTGCATCTGAGAGAAGCAGCCTGTGCCAGCGGCCATCTAGTTCCATGCCTTAGAATTCACCCCACTTGCATCTTTAAGGAGAATCCTTGGGCTTTCCCTTCTGGCCTACTCAGAGCAGATGATGCACTGAATGTGGTGTTTTTTTAAATTAAATTGTTTGATTTTTTCATTAAAACTTTTCATACATTTTGATCATCTTCTTCCTCACAACCAACTCCTCCCATATCTCTCTCCTCCCTTGACACCCAATGTCATGTTCTTTCTCTATCTCTCTAAAAAAAAAGAAAATCAAAACAAACTGAAAAATACCACAAACAAAAGCAACCGCAACAAAAAACAACTAGTCAAACAAACAAAATAAATAAATAATAAGACAAAAATGAAAGCAAAATAAAAATCACACACACACAAAAACATGGAGTCTGTTTTGTGTTGCCCAACTACTCCTGGCCATGGGTCCTGCCTCAGAGTGTGACTGATATTGGAGAAAACTGATTTAAAGAGTGTGGTGGATTGAAGGCACCTGGGAAGCTTGTTAGGCAGCTTTCCGGGAGGGCCCTAGCAGCCTTCTGTGGCATCAGTCTAATCTCCAGGGTCATCGAATATCTCCTGTTTCAGGACCTGTCAGAAGCCCTTTCTGAAGGTGCTCTTATTGATGTGTTTTTGGACCATTTAGACAGTGTTAGGCTATGGTAGCGGCTGTTCTGGAGGCCCTGACCTAGGATAGAAACATCCCTAAAGTGTGATGACCAAGCTGAGCGCTAAACTCCAAAGATGGCCCAAATCCTAGACAAGGAAATGTATTCCACCTTTACATTAAAATAGAGATTAGCAGCCTGGTGCAGACCTTTAATCCCAGCACTTGGGAGGCAGAGGCTGGCAGATCTCTGTGAGTTCGAGCCCAGCCTGGTCTACAAAGTGAGTTCCAGAACAGCCAGGCCTGTTACACAGAGAAACTCTGTCTTGAAAAACTAAAGAGAGGGAGAGAGAGAAAGAGAGAGAGAGAGAGGAAGACAATGACAAAATATACATTAGCACCAAACCCCCTAGATCCAGCTGTCCCAGAGAAGCAGACTATAAATTGTCACAGTTCCCTAGGTATCTGTCCAAGAGGTAAACTGAAATACGCCAGTCTATGGCACATGCGAGAGGAGCCCAGGGCACAGGACCTGCTCCCTCAGACTCTGCTCTGCTCTTCAGTTCCCCTCTGATGTCCCTCAGCTCTTGGACAACGTCCATGAATTTATGCCTTCTTCTGACCCTGGCTTGCCTATGTTTAGTGTGCCTTGAAACCAACCTAGCAAAACCTGTCATTCCAAATGTCTGCTCTTACCCCATTCATTTATCATCCACACTGAACTTCAATGCCCCCAACATCACCTGGGGTTCATTTCAGACATTCTAGCCACTGTTATTCAGAATGGAGTCACTGAGTTTTGAGATTGGAAGACTGGATCAACATTTTCACTATCTCCCTGCTGTCACAGATGCTACCTCTCCACAGATCCCATGTCACGTAGTATAACTGTGTGCATTTCCTAAATTCCCAGTTCCCAGTTCCTAGGAAGAAAGTTTTATCTTCTTGGTCAAGTTCTGGTCACCCTGGCTCATGTGTTTATTCTGATCCAATTAGCTTTTGGCCAGGGAAGAGGCAGCTATAAGTCATACAGACTGGGCCACCTTGGTAGGCTCTTTCAGTAGGTGTCATGGGTAGACTGGGTAGCTGAAAATACCAAGACGTGTCTCCAGCAGCAGTCACCAAAATTTCCACATCACTTGTGTAGAAATGACTTGTTAAACCAAAATTTCATGCAACGTCCTGCCATTTCACTCTGCTGGCTTGCTTCTGACTCTCATTAAGGCATGTCTACATGTGAAGTTAATCTTGTTTCTAATGCATGTGTGAGCCCAGTATGATAAGAACTTACCTGCCTGAAATAGGTTTTCATAGTTTATATTCTGTTTTTCTGCCCTTTCAATGAGACAATAGACGATAGACACACTCACACATAGCCAGCCTAAAATTGGAACATCATACTGCATTTTAAAAGTATTTATGCCAGACCCTATGGTCAATGCAAACTAACTTTTATTTCTGTGAAATTTGCAGTTGGCCAAATTGTCTGTCCATTCAGTACTCTGGGTGGCCTAGGATGACCATTGTTAAGACCTGTGAATTGTGGTACCCAAGTGGAGACTGATGTCGATGAGAGAACTTTTGTCATTCAGCACTAAACCCTCCTCTCTCTCCTGCCTTCCCTGGGCATTCCAGGTAGGATGCCCGCCTCCCCAGTATAAAGGCACTGGCAGCGTTTTAATTTTACTCCCTCATCTCATTGCTCTCTCTTTCCTATTGGCTCCAGTGTTCCCTTACTTTCAAGTACATGGGCAGTTTCTTAAGGATGGAAGCCCTTGAAGGAGTGAGCAACACGGAGGAGATGACAGGGACAGATGAGGCCAGATAGTGAGAACGTTCTCTGGCATGTGACTGGGGGGAAGTAAAGAAATGATTTTAGCTTGGAGGGCTTAGAAGAAATCCCGTCATAATTTATTTCAGCCTTGGATCGTTAGAGTAGGGCCTATTGTGCATTGATTGCTTAAAAACTTTAGTCCTAGGAAAACCATATGATCTATTTGAGGTTTGCAAGAGGTCTCCCATGATTCAGAGTTCTAGTACATTCATTTAATCAGAAACTTAGCTGGTTTCCATGTCTTCATTTTGTCAATTGAGAGGCAGAACCACAACTGATAGGAATCTGGAAGCAGAGAAACGCAGAGTCCTCCCAGAGACTTGCTGGGCCAGAGAGGCTCACAGAGGACCACTTTAGAACTCAGCTTCCAAAGCCCATGAAAAATGAGTGGAAGTGTGCTCAGGAGCCGCGAGCATCCGGAGGGTGGAATTGTGTGGGACCCAAGCCACGCTTGCGGTGGGCCTATTCATCACACTGCATCGCGAGGACTTTCCAGTTTTGCCAGTGATACATAACAAAACCCAGCAATTTCCTTACTCTAATTTTCTTGGCAGTGCCTCTCTGTACTCCCTCCCCCTTCTTTTTAGCTATCTGCAATTCATCTTTGGAATAACCACGGATATTTGCTCTAGTTCCTTAGGGTACAACTTTAAAAGCATTATGATATTTCCCTAGTTTTAACATTAGCTTGATAATTTTTCATTTTGTATTGCTATCGTTTCAACAACAACAAAAAAACTTCAAATAAACTCAATCACCAGTCTCTCTAAAAGCCAATCCCTGGGTAGTTAATAAACATCAGTTATAACTCTGATGTTGATGTTATTTAAAAAAGAGAGAAGAAAAACCCAAGATGTGATCCCTACTCTCTATTAGCTTACATGTAGTGTCAGATATAAAACAAATAGTATTGTAGAACACAGAATGCATGTGTTCTTATGGTAGGAGTGGATAGTGTATGCACACACGTGTGCACCTTTGCGCAACAGCTAGACAAAGACATTGGGTACCTTTCTCTATGACTTCCCTTTTCCTTTGAGAAAAGGTCTTTCACTAAACTGGAGCTAGGCTGTTGGTTAGCAAGCCTTAGGGGTCCCCTGACCCCCAACACACACAAACACACATACTCCTACTGTCTCCTTCCTCCCCACACCAGCGCTGGGTGACAGGTTTATGTGACCACACTTGACTCTTTACATGGGTTCTGGGACTTGAACTCAGGTCTTCGTGCTTGTATAGCAAGCGCTCTTACCCACTGAGCCATCTCCCCAGCCTGTGTTTTCAAATAGCAGTTTAATCATTTTAATGCCGTGGCTTATAGAAGGGTGCTTGCACACAATTAGACATTCTAGTAAACAGTCATTCAGTCTGCCTAATTAGGATTGCTGCATTCTCAGGCCCTGAAATTTTTGATGCTATAGCAAAGACAGAGCCATACGCCATTTCCTCTCTTCTCCTGCAGACTCCACTGATGTGAACAGCTATTCAAAGCCTTCCTAACTGCTGAGTTTTGTCTTCGGGAGGACATTTTGTTTTCTTGGCCAAGATAGTAATTGCTACTGCTATTTTATTTTTCCATTTTGTTTATTTGGTCCATGCTCCAAGCCTCCTACTCTAATTTGTTTTTCTATTGCTTGCTTTGCTGTTTTTAGAGTTCTGTTTGTTCTCATTATGGATTGTTTAAATTTTGTGAACGGCAGTCATTGATTTGTCAGAAAAAAATATTTTGGTTCCAATTACTATTGATTTGAATTATCATTAGAGGCAAATACTGCAAACTCTAGTTGAACCATTCTTGCCGGATTTGATGAGCATCTCTGGCACTGTTTAACACAGTGGTGCTCACAGGACTCCCAGACTGATCAGCTCTCATTCTTTCCCATCCTGCCTGTAAGTTGGAGACATATTTGTGCAGCGACTCAGACTCCTAAGAATGGCTTCCCCGAAGCAGCGAGCTCATTTACAAATCCCACTCATTTCTTCATTTCAGAACACTCTGGAGTTAGAATAAAACTATACTTTTTGACATGAAAAGTTGAGAGACAGATGTGAACTTAAACCATAAATTTTCCTTTTAGCTTTTACAGCCTGAAAGAGCTGGATCAGACTCCCTTGCAAGTCTAGACTTCTGGAGGAGCTCTTGCCTGCTAAAGCAGGTGTTCTGACAGAAGCTTCGCCCCAGTCCCTGGTATCCATATAGCCAAAGAGCCTGGGATGTTCAAGTGGAAGGAAGCTCCATCCCAACTCCCCTCCCCTATCTCTCTCCAAACCCTGCTGCATCTCAGAAAGCCCACCAAATGATGGCCACACCCCTAGAGATGCTCAAGACCACTCCCACAGGGTACTTAAACCCCCCCCCCAAAAATGCATGGTTTTCCAGTCCTCCTTTCTTGTCTCCTCTCTGGAGGGCTGGAAAATCATCCAGGAGCATTGTATCCATTAAACCTGGGCTCTTTCTAATTGGGTTTGATTTGGTCTGATTTGGATTGCTGATTGGATTGTTGGAGAGGCTTATCAGGGTGTAGAAACTTTACAGTAGGTGGCAAGTCTGTGTTAGTGCAGGGGTGGAGTGTATGTTTGCTTCCTCTTTGTTTGAAGGATGGCACTATGTGCACCAGACAAGCCTCAGCAGCAGCGTCTTCCTCCCTCCGCTGCTAGGATTAGAGGCATGTGCCACCATGCCTGTGTCCTTCTATTCTGTAGCTGTGGTAAGCCACTCTGACCACAGAGGAGGAAAATTTATTTGGCTTACAATTCCAAGTCACATTCCATCCTTGAGGGACCTCAAGACGGGAGCTCAAGGTGAGAACCAGGGGGCAGGCTGGCCAGCTTTTCCATGTTGTGGTGCCTCCAGCCACAGGCCTCACTTCACAGCCAAAGAAGCATGCCAGGTTCCAGGCGGATGCTGCTGGCTGGCTGGCAGGCAGAGTGCTGCTTGACCAGCTTTCTTCTGTATGTGGCTGAGGATCACCAGGTGGGGAACAATGCCTCCCACAATGAACCAGGCCCTTCCACATCAACTGATATTTGAGACAATCTTCCACAGATATGCCCACAAACCAACCTGACAAAGACAGTGACTCAATTGAGGCTCTGTTTCTAGGTGACTCTAGGTTGGGGCAAGTTGACATTTAAAACTCACCGTCCCTTCTGGATAGGAGCAGCTTATTTAAATGATCCTGTGCTTTTTTTTAAATCAATATTTTTCCATGAAAAAAATTTCAAAAATAGCTAAGTAGAAAAATTTTTTACAGGAAACACCCATAAAACTACTTAGAGTCTATCATTAATATTTTATTATATGTGCTTGTCACTTCTCTGACCTCTGTCAGTCCTTTGATTCAGTTACCAATAATCTTAGTTTTAATGTATTTCATATTAAGTTGGAGACAGTGGTACGTTTCCAACCAATGTTTTAGCTCTATGTGATTAGTGAGAGTTTACTGCTTACTTCATTTGTTTCTCCAGCATAAAACCCACTGTATTCGATAAAATGGATATTTACCCATGCAACCTAAACTCCTATTAAAATGTAGAATATTATCATCAACTTAGAAAGTTCTTTGGCCACCCTCTTAGCCCCTGCCCACACCTGTCTACTCTTCTGATTTTCCCCCTTTCTTAGCTAGGTTTTCTAGTGTTATGAAGAGACACCATGACCACAGCAACTCTTATAAAGGAAAACATTTCATTGGTTCTGCCTTACAGGTTCAGAGGTTTAGTCCTATCATCATGGCAGTAAGCATGGCAGTGCAGACATGGTGCTGGGGAAGAAGCTGAGAGCTCTACATCCTGGTTGGCAGGCAGCAGGAAGAGAGAGTAACATTGGGCCTGGCTTGAGTGTTTGACACCTCAAAGTCCACCCCCAGTGACACACTTCCTCAAACAAGGCCACACTCCCTAATAATGCCATTCCCTATGAGCCTATTGGAGCCATTTTCGTTCCAACCACCACATCTGCACTACACCCACCACCAATAAATCGTCTACTATACAACTTCTAGTAAATAGAATCTTACACTGTGTACTCCATGGGGTTTTCATTCAGGCAACCTTCTTTTATGTATCCTTGTCCTATACACCAGCAATTCATCCCATTTTGTGACTGGATGACACCTATTGTGTAACAAGAGCATGGTTTTCATAACCTGTCTTTTAATCTTTTCCAAGTTTCCTTGGCTCTTGTGAATAAAATGACCATAAACATTTTAACCTAAATCCTTTCATTAAAGAGTTCATACTTTGAGTAGGATTGCAATTGTGAGTTCATAGGAGACATGTATTTTAAATTTTTAAAGGCTCATACAGAATCGTTCTTCTCACGGCTGCATCAATTTTAATCCTGCCAATAATGAGGGTGATTGAATGGTTCTGTAGTCAGTCTTTTTAGCTTTACATGCTCGGAAAAGAGCTCTTCATAGTCCACAGTGGTTTATTTGCATTTCCCGGGTGGTTTTGTGTGTTTTGAGGCAGGGCTTTGAACTCATTTTGTAGTGCTGGATGACTTTGGAGTCCCAATCCATCTGCCTCTACCACCAAGGTGCAGGAAGTACAGATTCAAGCCACTACACCTGGCTGCTAGGTGTCCTGTTTTTAATGTTGCTTGGGAACAACATCAATAGAACATCAGATCTATGGTTGCAAAGTCAGGTAAAAGTTGAATCAAGTAAATATTTAATTAAATTAAAACACTGGGGAAATAGGTGTAGCTCAGTGATGGAGCGAATGCTTACCATGGTTAGCTAGAGGCTAATCCTGGATCCAAATGAAAGCAAAAGACCAGATAATAACAACTGGGGTAGAACACAGGTGTGACAACATTTGTGGATGTGCCCTATGAATATACTGAGAAATGCTTTTACCAAGGAGGTCATTTTTTCAGACATTCCCCCATTTCCACATCCCCTCCTACTGTGTGTGTGTGTGTGTGTGTGTGTGTACACATGTGTTTATATGTAATGTATGTGTGGCCAGAGATCAATTTTGGATGTCTTTTTCTATTGCTCTCTACCCTATTTTCCCAAACAAGATCTACCTGGATGCTTGGGATTTGAACTCAGTCTTCATGTTTGCATAGTAAGCACCTTACCAACAACCATCTTCCCATTTCTCCACGGTGTTTTTGATCAAGTTTTTTTTTAAACAAATAAGCATCAGTATTTCAGAAATTCTAGTCACTATTTTTCAGAATGGAGTCATTGAACTTTGAGGCTAGGTAGGATTCTGTGTGTTAAAAGAAAAAATTCACTAGCGCACTAATGTCAAATAGAGTTGCTACAAATTAAGAAAAACAAAACAAAGGCAAATGAAAATGACCCGTGAATTGGGAAGCTTACAGAAGCAGAGGAGGTGCTGAAAAACTCAGGAACACCACCAACTGCCGGTATTTACAGAAAACAGAAGTAAAACCCAGAGACAGTGTAATTGCTGCAGGCTAATTGGCTGTTGAACCTCTTGTAATTGGCTAAAGCTCTGCAGCTGACTTTACTCTCTTGGGCTCTTGGGTCCAGTACACAAACCTTGCCCAAGTCAGTGGCCTCTGACAAGATCTACTTAACGTATGTAAACCAGGGGGAAATTTTTCTCTCAGTCATCACTGGTATTTTTGAGGCCTGTTTTAAACTGTCTAGTTGTATAAAACCAAAACAAAAAGCAATGAGTGACACTAAAAGCAAAATAGCTGGGAAGTGGTTCATGTTCATTTTGGGGTTAGCCTACTGTGTTGCAGGATATTTGTTTACATCGTGCGAAGATGTGTCACTGTGATTGGTCTAATAAAGACCTGAATGGACAATGGCTAGGCAGGAGATAATAGGTGGGATTTCAGGAGAGAGAAAGAACCATGAGAAGAAGAGAGGCAGAGAGATGCCAGCAAGACTTAGACCAAGTCAGACATATGGTAGAGAAGAGAGGTAACTGAGTCATGAGGCAGAACATAGATTAAAAATGTGGGTTAACTAAGTTATAAGAGCAAATTGGGGACAAGCCTATGCTAAAGGCCAAGTTTTCATTATTAATAAGAAGTCAATGTGTTTTATTTGGGGGCTAGTGAGCCACAGATAATCTGACAAGAAAATCAAGCACCACTACTCAGCTTGGGTCTTGTGTCCACCATTTACTAGTTATGTAAGCTTGCAAGTTGCTTTCCATGGCTTCAGTTTCTTTACCTATGAAGTTGATTGTAATATCAACTACATATAGAGTTCTGAGGGGCACTGACAGAAATACATAGACAGCACATGGCAATCACCATCTAAGGGCTGGGTTACCATTACTGTCCTTTTATAGTAACAAATCAGCACCAGCATACACCTGAGGTATAAGGCAGGGGACTAAACATCACCAGAAAGCAGAGAGACTGGCAGATTCTAGACTAGCAAGTTGTGCTGGGATTCATTCCCCATTCTTGTAGCAGAGTAACCGACTTTCCTTTTGGATTCTAGCACTTCCTAACGCCCAGTGTGGGGGCAGGCCTGTTTCTTGGCTCTGTGATCTAGGTTTGGACAATTAACATTTCCCATCCTTTCAATAACAGGATTACTTCAGAGAATGGCACACAATCTCATCCAGATGAGTAATGCTCAATCCTGGGATTTCTGCTGGTGGTAATGAGAAGCAGCGGCTCCTGCCTGCTACAGTTGCTAAGCTAATAAGGCAGAATGGATCAGTTTCTATCCTCCAGAGAGAGCCCGCCTGAGACTGAATCCCTTGAGAAAGAACTGCAGAGAAAGCAGAAAGATGTCTACTACTGACCTTGTCTAAGTTAGGATTTTTTTTTTCAATTAGAACAAACATTTTTTTATTAAAAATTTCCACCTCCTCCTCTCCTCCCATTTCCCTCCCTCTCCCTCCGCTTCCCCTCCCCTTCCCTCTCCAGTCCAAAGAGCAGTCAGGGTTCCCTGCC
>LOEQ01006937.1:66602-89119 GCA_001685075.1 Bramus lutescens | reverse complement strand
GTATAGACAATAGCTACAGGTTATTTTTGAGATGCTGGGGATCTTTGAATTTTAGCTATCTTGACTTATCATTTTCCTTTTTTTGTTGTTGTTGTTTTTTGGTCAAGAGTATGCATGATAGGTTCCTCAATCCTTAAATGCCAGTATGGTGGGTTCACAATAGTAAATATAGCCAAGGAGCTCTACCTAAGAAGCCATGACAGAGGAGACTCATTTCAAGTCATTGTTATAATACAACAAATATCCTAGAAAAGGCTTGAGGATATTTTACCAGCTAGCACTTTTTAATATAGAAAGAAAATTGTGGGCAACAGTCTTCAATGATAGCCATTCTGAATTCCTTCCTTCCCATTATGTAGCCCATTTGTCAGTATGTACAGGCTATCTCTTCCTGAATCAGACTGGACTTGCACATCCAATAGAACGTAGCAAAAATGACTTATGGGGTCTCAGCCTCAAGCACTGTTCATACTTCCAACTTATATTCAGTGACACATAAGTGTGACCAAATGAAAGACCCTAAGTAATGCCACAGAGATCGGAAGAACCATTCTTATAAGCTAAATCAAATTTGTAATAATGAGAAATAATTCATTATTGTCTTATCATCTATGGTATTTTGGGTCTGCTCACCTTACAGCCATTGATAAATGAAATAATTCAAAATTAATATCCTGTGTGCATGTAGATATCTCAGAAAAATGCTATTGCCATTTTCAAATAACTAAGGTACATACTGTCCTCTGAGGATGCAGAAAGCATTCTTCCAGAATATAGAAATTAAGGAAGTAATATTGCTTCCTGAATATTATCACATCACCACGGGTTGATTCAGAGAAGCAATATTAAAAGAAGTTACAAACTTTCTGTACTGACAGCCTAGATTAAAATCAGAGTGAAGGTATTAACATAAAAGTGAAAAACAAATGAGAATGGAGCTAGCTCGCCATAAATAATGAAAAGTGAAAGATTCACAGTGCATATAGTCTGGTGTTCCAACAGAAGTTCCAAGTAGCTCTGGATATATCAAGTATATCTCTGCTATGGGCACAACATGCTGATTTAGACTTAAGTTAGTATCTTCATAATTCTATGGGGCATTTGTTCCTTAACTTGAGATTTGCTTCTGGATATTTTCATAATCTTAATTTCTAAAGGGTACGCAGATGCTTTTGATTTGGAAACCAGCATAGTTGAATATTGTCTTCATATAGCCATTTCTTCTGAGCTTGGTTACCATGGTTCCCACTGTGTATGACTTTCCCCCCATCAAGTCAAAATACTGTAAGTGAATCTATTGTATCTGAACATGACTGGCTCCTTTGTGTTGCTCAGACTTCAGCTTACAGTCACCTCTTCAGGACCAACCCAGAAGCTACAAATGGGAGCTCCTTCTTTTGCTTTTGTGGTTAGTTCAAGTGAGGTAGCAGGTACCGTGCAAATATTCCCTTCATCACTCTAAGTTCTACTCTCTGTAGGATCATGAGTGTGTAGATTAGTTGGGTCTAATCACTAAGATAAGTATTCTGGAATAATTATAAGCAGTCTGTGGTAAATATTTTCCCACTGTTGAGTGAGTGTGAGACCTTTGACATTATTAAAGAAGGCTTTAAGAATTCATATATTCTCTACCGAGTTTAAAAAAAAAAAGCCATGCATGACCCTAGAGCTTATCATTTCTTTAGACATTATTTGATTCTATAAAGAAGGAGATGCTGAGACCAATGAAGGGCAGTAACATTTGCATAGGATTGGTATGATTTTGAGGGTGCTTGTGAAGGAACACTCAGAATATGCACACAGCAGAATGAAAGGAATTAAATAGTTTATCTGCTGAAAAGGAAGACTGACAAAGTGAAAATGTCCCTTTTCCTATCACCACCAGACTCTAAGGGAAAGCCAGCAGCATGAAGAAACAGTAAAAGAGACATCAAGTTGGATTCTGTAGTGTCTGTGGGTTTGTTAAGCCTTGTCCCAGGCCAGGAATCAGGAATCCAAGGGACCATTTCCTGGAGAAAACTTTCTTTGTTGGTATAAAATTTAATATATCAAAGTTACTACGAACAAGTACACCAATGTTCTATCTATTCTTTTGTAGCTACCATCCCATGTGTAATGGTGACATTTTACTAGGATCTCTGCACAGTAGGAAGAATAATGCAGAGCATAAGACAGCCAACCTGATCTTTACTTATCCAATAGTATAACCAGACTGCAAACTCACCCCTAAGCTGAATTAATACCTTTGTGTTTCCCACTGATATTTTTCATTCGTCATGGGTACTTCACATGAGCTGAAGTAGGCAGCCATTTTCTCAAGTTTTTCAGCTGTATGTGTTCATACTCTACTCAGTCATTTTCTTTTCTACTGTCTTCCTGAGATGAAACCCTTTCCTTTTCTAAGGTACAATTCAAAGGACACAACCTCTTCCCTTTCTCCTGATAGTACTTACTATTATAATTACTGCTTCTTTATTTTGAAATTTCCCTTCACTATCCTGTACTAGAATTTCAGCTTCTCTCTCGTAGGCCTTATGAGCTTTCTGAGAGCAGAATAAACTCCTTTTTTAGTTAATTTTTTTCATTTATTTTATATATCAATGACAGTTTCCCCTACCTCCTCTCTTCCCATTCCCCCCCACCCCCACCTCCCATCTATCTTCCATCCCCATNNNTCCACTCCTGTCTCCATTCAGAACGGAGCAGACCTCCCATGGGAGTTTACAAAGCATGACACATCAAGTTGAGGCAACACCAAGCTCCTCTCCCCGCATCATGGGTGGTGAGGCAACCCAGCATGGAAAATCGATTCCAAAACCAAGCTCATGCCAGGGACAGGTCCTGATAAGACAGCAAGGAGCCCCACAAACAAGCCAAGCTAAACAACTGTTACCGACACGCAGAGGGCCTAGATAGGTCCCATGTAAGCTCTCTAGCTGTAGGTATAGAGTCTGTGAGTTCCCATCAGCTCCCGTTAGTCTCTGTGGACTCTCAAAACTCCGCACAGTGCTTGTTTATGGATCTCTGCATCTGCTTTCATCATTTACTAGATGAAGGCTCTCTGATGACAATTCGGGTAGTCACCAATGTGATTGCGGGGGAAGGTCAGTTTGGGCACCCCAGGCTAGGAGTCTTAAATGGGGTCATCCTTGTGGATTCCTGAGAGTTTCCTTGGCACCAGCTTTTTCCCTAACACCAAAATGGCCCCGTCTATCAATATATATCTTTTATTACTCTCCTGTTCCATGCTTCCCAGAATGAATTCAGTTTTCAGAATCCTCTAAACTTAACTTAGACTTGCTCCCAATAGGCAGTTGGTCAATAACTACTAACCAATAATAGTTCACCAGACAGTAAACCACAAATGTATTATTTAAAGTTTTCAATTCTCTTTTGTTATAAATGTTTAGTTTTTTTTTCTGCTTCTCTTCAATCTTCAGTTTTATAAATGAAATTTTATCTTCCAGCAGTTTTTGGAAACAATCTTAACCATGATATATATTTAGAAATATTATTTAATTAAATATTGAGACACATTGCTACAGCTTTCCCAACTATGAGTGCTGTAAACAGTTTTTGCTCTTAATACTAATCACCTATGTCCAGGAGCCATCCCAGTACTAGAAACCTCAAGTTAGGCAAAGCAACATACAGTGAAAATATAGGAGCATCTGAGTTACTAAATCCTTTTATTTATTTATTTACTTACTTATTTATTTATTTATATTTTTTTGCTTTTACCAAATACTTTTAAGCTATATGTTAGTTGTCTCTATAAATTAGCAGTAGCTGTCATTTGCTGCATCTCTGCCATCAGTGAAACAAAGGCACCGAATAAATTGATTTCCTGTTTTGAGGGGGAAAATAGGATTAACATCAAAGTGCCCTTGGGAAATGCATGGTGCTGAGCACCCAATAGATGCTCAGTTAATTTGGATTTCACCCAGGAGGATATTACATTAAGGGAATGAAAAATGGAAGAGAAATCTGATTAACAATGAGAACATTTCTCCTGTCCCTGGGGCGGCCAACCCTGTAGAAGCCAAGTCCCTGCAGTTCCACAGATATGGTCCCCTGGGGATTACCCTTTGTAGGTTCATCCTGGTTGTGATATAAAGATAGGAATGTTTGTGATCTCCGTAAGTATGTGAGATCACAGGGAAAGCAGCTTGAATTTCCAAAGCTGCAAAGCATTTTTTAACTTCACTAAGCTGTGCTGATGTTTGCTAACATCTGTAAAGGAATTATAACTTCAAAGATTATGGCAATATCATTAATATTGCTGTCATTGCAGAAATCATCTATTTGGTGCCTCATTTCTATCCGACAATGCCCTTTGGGGGGTTATTTCTTGTAATTCTCATCCCATCCTGGTGCAGCAGACACTACTGCAAACTATTTTCTTTTCTGACATTAAAATTCAGTTCTAAAAATGTTGACTCACTTGCCCAAGTTCAGAATCTAGTTTTAAATCCAGATTGTCAAACTCAACTTGTCATATGATCAAATAATAATTTGCCTATAAGGATGATGGTTCATATTAGTTTTATAAACACAAAGTTAAGAATTGTTATGTAGATATTTCTTTCCAATTCAAACATTCCCTCCTACAGGGTAAATGGAGATGTAATACTTATAAATAAAACTTATGCAACTTTGAAGATCTGAGAAGCTTAAAAATTCCAAGATTCAGAAGGATCATCTCCAATGTTATAAGAACCGTAAACAAGAGCCGGGATAAAGGACAGTCTCCAAGAGAACTGCCTGTAAGTTGGGCAGAGCACACCAAGGATGCCATTTTTTGTGAGTTGTCATGCATGCTGCAGTAGGCTTTGCTGTGAGGTGGCTGCTTCCGAGATGTTTGTGTTCCTATAAGTATTTTTTTTTACCTTCGTGTTCCTATAAGTGACCCCAGGGCACTCATTGGTTGACCAAGATGAAACTATTTCTTTGGTCTGTAATCTGTGATTAACAGACATTTGTCCGCAACTCATTAAGAAATGCCACACAGCATGAAGGTTTTAGCCATAGTTAACATTACTCTTTCATGAGTTCAATTAGTCTTAATTTGAACCAATTTTGTTAGTTGTATAACCTAGGAAAAGCAAAAAATAAATTCATTAAGCCTCATTGAACTCAACAGTCAAAAGAGCTAGCAATGTTTCCTCACATGACCAAGTGATGATGTTAAAAGATTGTACATAGGAGGTGTCTGCCATGCTGTCTGGTACATAGAAAAGACTGAAAACTGAGAAGCAGCACCATTGTCAACCATTGCCACTTTCTCTATAAAATTCATTCTGGTTGCATAGGAAACTGTATAACGAGAGCATGTGCTCTTACATACACTGCATATTTGTTTAACATGGAGCTATAAAAATTAATGGTGCCAGTATAAAAAATACCCACCAGCTCCAGGAAATTGTAAAATGAATGATTACCTAGCTAAACATAAATTTTACATTCATTGAGCAGTTGGATCAATATTCCACTTTCTTCATACAATAGGTTTCAGTCCTGTGAGCATCCATATTTTAGAACTCAGTTTGGAATGTTCTTTAGAGACCATTTGCTATAAGAGTGAAGTCAATGTTCCCATTATTGGTTTTTCTCATCCTGATGATCTTTCAATAAAATTGAAATTATGATAAAATATTTTCATAAGCACCAATGCACATATTCTTGGTAAGGATTTATAGAACAGGATATAGCAACAAAAATACACATAGAAAAATTCTTTGACAATTTTATATATGTGTAGAATGTATTCTGATTACTAACCTCTTCCCTCTCTTGTCTTCTTCCATCCCCACCCTCTCCCTGTCTCCTTTCTGGCCAGTACCTTTCCCATATTCATGACTTTGGTTCTGTTTTGTGACCAATGTAGTTTAACCAGGGGCATCTGTGTTGTCATTGGATTAGGACTACTTATGGAATCTGGATGGTGTCCCCGGATTATGTGCAATGTAGTCTTTACTCAAATAGTTATGATAGTTGAACAAGTTATTATTTATTATAAATTCAGGTTTTAAGGAAGGGGGTAAAGATGGTGAAAAGTTGGGACAAGGAAAGACTTGGTGACTATGAACTGTCCATGAAGAAGCTGTTTTCAAATCTATGATCTCGTAATTCAAGTAAAAGGGCATGATAAGAATGTATAGCAGATCATATGTAATATAAAAGAAATGGGGGATAATAGTGGGACATAAAGGTTTAAGAATAAATGGGGATAGGGGTTGGAAGAAAGGAGGAGCTTAAGGTCGATTTATCAAAACTAAAGATACATGAAGAAGCCTTATGAAACCCTATGACTTTATAAGCTAATTAAAATATAGTGTATTTAAAATAAAAATAAGTTTGAAGAAAAACATCCAATATTAGTGAATAATAATATTCACCTGAAACACATATTATATAAAAATATCAGTTCTAGGCAAAAATACTTCCTAATAGTTATTGGACAGAGAAATCCCAGAGATACTCAAAACTACTGGCTATTGACATTGCTTTTGGTTGACAATTTTAAGATCCTAAGGCTGTATTGCTAAAGACACCACACATTTTGCTTTCAGAAGATGAAGAAATCAATTTTCAACTGACCAGGTAGCTTTCCCTGCTGACTAGATTTCATAGTCCTATAAGGTGCTGTGCAAGCAGCTACCAGAGAAAAGACAATGGTGATCATATCCTACAATAAGCCCCATGTGTTACAATACCAGTATTCCAGGCAAGATATGCTCATTGGTAAAATAACAGCATCACTCTTTATGAAGAGGGGATTGTTCTCTTCACTAAATTTGAAGTTTCCTTCATAGTAGAAAATTTGTGCCTAAAACCATACACATGGGGAAAACACAGGGCTAGGGAAGTCATGGGCTAAAGGGAAGAACCAATTGATGATGGTTTTCTTAATGGTCATGCTATCAAATCTATATACATTGATTGGTGATTCCCATAACCTTGTTCATTGACACTTCTAATTGCAGTGGATAGTAGTTAATACAAAGAAGCATTTCTATTCAAAGTGCTGAGACTAAGCAACTGTGAATGCTCACCAATAATAGAACATCTATATCAACGCATCCTAACCATGACTAATGAAACAACTTGGAAGAGAGAAATAAAAGAATGCAAAGTCATTGATCAAGTCATGTAAAATTTCCAGCATGCAGTGGAAGAGAAGCAGGTTGGATCCTGACAGTCCATCCCTAGTTGAAGACATCTTTGTAGTTCATGAAGGTGGGAGAGCCTCTTTTCTTTAGGAGTGTGACCACTGAAAGGCAATGACCTTCCCCTATTGGGTTTCTCATGTACATTTCAGTAGGATTAATTGAACTCATTGTGTTAAAAATAAATTCAAATAAGTATAAAAAGAGGACATGAAGTTAGGAGGGACAGTGATGAGCAATTTCTGGGGAGAGATGGAAGAGGGGGTAAGCAGTGAATATGATGAAGATACATGTTATATGCATGAATATTCAAAGAATGTCTTAAATAAGAAGATTAGGAAGATGACACAGATACTGAATCTAAATCATAAATAAAAAGAAACTAAGATACTTCCTGCCTTTGTTGGGGTTTCTATTGCTGTGAAGAGATACCATGACCACAGCAACTCTTATAAAGAAAAACATTTGAGGTAGAGACTTGCAGTTTTAGAAGTTTAGTTCATTATCATCAAGGAAGTGAGCATGGTTGCTTATAGGCACACATGGTACTAGAGAAAGAGCTGCTATATCCTGATTCAGAGGCAACAGGAAGTAGACTGAAACATTAGCCATGGCTTGAGCATATATGAGACCTCAAAGCCCACTCTCACAATGACACACCTCCTCCAACAAGGCCACACCTACTCCAACAAACAAAGCTTGACTCCTAATAGTGTCACCACCTATAAGCTTATGGGGGCCAATGCATTCAAACTACCACACACTTAGTCTACAATAATGTACCATTACTCCTTGAAGGGCACTCCCATATCCTTATTCATGTCTTGGACTTCTAACCCAATATCAGGTTTAACTATTAACACAAAACTTAAACCTCATCTTATAGACATTTTAATCAAAGGTGAAAATATAAAGACACGAAGATAAACTTAATCTGAACATATAATTTCTAAGTCATATATGTGCATATATCTATATAATATATATGCAGAAACATTTTTCTTTGTGTTCATTTAGATATAGAGAACCTTTATAAGAATTTAATTGTCCCATTAAGTTAACTCTGACTTTGTCAGAAACATACTTCTCTATTTCAATCTTGACAATATCTTGGGCTCAGGTTTGAACCTCTAAACACCTATGTGTTAATGATCTAGGTATAGACCATGGCTCCATTTTGAGGTGATAGTACCATTAAGAACTGAGAGATAAAGAAAGGAAGTTAGGTTACTCAGAACATGCCCTTGAAGGAGGTATCAGGACTCTGGTCTCCCTCTCTATTTTGTTTCTTGACTAGCATTAATCAAATGACCTTCTCAGCCACATGCTGCCATTTTGACCTACCCTACTGCCACAGGATCATAGACTTAAATCTCTGCAAATGACAGTGGCAATAAATATTTCTTCCTTTTCAAGTACTCTGTCATGGTGAAGGCATCTAACTGGAACACCTTTGCATAATAGGATGAAGAAGGGTTTCCACTGCCTTCCTAAGCCAAGCGACTCAGAGCGTGCTTCCATGGTAACCCCTCATCAGACTGAAGCTTCTATTTCAGGAAGTCAGACCCCAGAAACCCCATTTAGGGATCTCCTGCCAAGTGCTCTTCCAACATCATGTGCTCCTGTGCCGCCTTTCCTTCTTAGCCTTCAAGTTCCAGGTTGATTTTTAGTCAAGGATTGTCTCCTAAAGGTCATAGAATAATAATGCTCATTGAGATCCCTTTTTGCTTTTGCTCACCACCTCTAGAGACACCTGCATTGTGTTATTGCTTATTTAGTGGCCTTATTGATCATTAGATAAACCGTCTCTTCCATATCTCTAGATCCCTACCATCTTGCTTGATGTATGGTTTAAAATAGGAATGGAAGTTTTATAAAGCAACAAATTGTGGGATAGAAACTTTCATGTTACCCCTTCTTTCTGAATATCCTGATATGAATTTCAACTCAACAGTATGGTTTAAGGAATAGATTGAGTATCTAATATAGTCATCAGGTACTGATACAAACAATGATTCTCTGTGGTGTGAAAAGCTAAGGAGTTTTTGTAACAACTAAAATAAGGGAAAATATCCAGTCAAAGTACCTAGAAGCTAAGCCTGCTTCTTAGGCACAAACTAAACAAAGGCGTGCAGTGCTGGAAAAGTACAGCTTGAGAGGAAATTTGTCTGAGCAGGAACAGGGTATGGGGTGATGCCTTGGGCTGCTCAGCAGGTACAAGCTCCACAGAACAAACGAACACTTGAGGTAATTGGCATCTGTGCTGCCTCTTTCATTTTGGCGACTCTGAATGTTCTCCAGCAAATTTGCCCCAAACATGTTTTCCAAAGACCAAAAAGACTCACAGAAGGAAGACAAACTGTTCTCAGCCAATAAGAATTTAGTGTTACCTTGGAGATAGGCTTCCTTGGCAATCAAGTCTTTGTCTTCAAATTCTTCCACAATCACCCCCAAAGAACACAGAATTTAGCCAAGAATAAGAGCATTCCAAAGTCACAGCCCAGCAAGTGGCTTGGAACAGTCACAGGACATCCTGATGGTAGGAGACAATGGAGACACTGGGCGCATGTGGGGAACTGAGAGGAAGCCACAGCCTCTGGATGTCTGAATTTTCTGTGCACTGTTGTGAACAGATTCCACTGGGAAGATTTGATTCTGCTCATTTGTGAAGAATTGGTCATACACCCATAGGAGACAATACCAGCAATTGTTCTTTTTCCCACACTGAAACAAAACACTTACAATTGTTTGCGATTTACCAGCAAGTGAAATTCAAAACTGACAAAATGAGCATGAAAAGTACCCATGGGTCTGAAATGACACCCCCACCCCCTCTAACCTACTTTGTCCCCAGATTTCTAACAAGCTTCTCTCAATGTTCTAATCCTCTAGCATACAGACAAGTCCAGAACTTTACAGAAGTCAGGAAGTCGGACCTATGTCAACAAAAGTTCACTGTTGTGCATTTCAGGAGATGGTTGAAAAGCTGTGGTACTGAATTCCAGGATGCAATGCACTAATGCAAGTAACTGATTAATTTCAAGATAACACCATATTTGCAACAACAGGATGCCATTAACAGGCTACTGAAAGAAAAACAATCTTAGACTTAAAAAAGAAAGTGATTTTTGCATTATACTCACATAGATAAATTTTTACCCCCTGAGCCCCATCTAAAGCCCTCTGTTTCCTCCAGAACCACACTTGTATCATAAATTGTAATCTTCTCTGCTCTTTATTGGGGTCTTCTCTGGAAAAGTCACAGTGACAGCTCTGCCTGGCTTCCTCTCCCTTCTATTTCCAGAGTCTAGCCTGCGGACTGTGACATTTCAGGCGATCTAACAAACTGTTGAATGGAAGGGTGTAGTGGCTCATAATATGTTATTCGGAGTCTTATGTTCCTGGGCATGAATTAAAATCCATTTATCAGTCCAGTTTTCTCTTCCAAATTCACTATGTCCCAACCACACTGGTTTTCTCCAAGTCTTAAACTGTCAGCCCTGCTCTGGTCTCAGAATCTTTACACTTGAGGGAAACACTCCCTCTGCTTATAGTTTCTTACTCCTGACTTCTACATACCATCCTCCTTTACTTCTTTTGAAATTCTGATTAAATGTCACCTAATTATTGAAATAATTTTGTTTTCCTGCTCATCTTATATAAAAATGGCCACTCCTTTGCCCATCTACCATGCTGCTTGCTCACAGCTGCACTGGCTTTTATAGAATCCATCTCTAATTGCCTTCTTATTTATTTATGTTAACTGGTTTCCCTCCACTGAAACATAAATTTCCCAATGGTGGGGACTAGCTTTTAAGCGTGAGTATATCCCTCTGGCTGGCAATAGCGCTATCTCCTACTAATTGCTCAATAAAAAGTTGTTGATAAATTCATGAGGAACAATACATAAAAATGACTTCGAAAGATACATTGTTGCAGGTATCTCTGATATGTGTAGATATTCATGTACAGAAGCTAGCTTGAAATATGTGGCCAACTTATAAATAGCACAAAAAAGAAAGTAGAATGGAACAAACAAAAAATGACGTGTATTAAAGCCATATTCTTCATTTCTTTGTACACACACACACACGCACACACACACACACGATCCCTATATTTTTGCTGCGTCATTATGCTTGTAAAATTCTGAGCACATTACAAATCTCTTTCTAAGTGATGCTTGCTCAAAGGGGCTTCTATCCCAATTTAACAATTCCCCCCTATAAAAATATGCCAGTCATCTGGATGAAGATGTTGCTCAATTGTCCAGAGCCATGCTTTGCTATGATAGTGGGGTTTTGAAAGGGACAACAAATGTTAACGTACCATTCAGCCTCACATTTCAAATTTCTGACAAAATACATTGTGCTTGCTTACAAATTGTACCTGCAGGCATGCATCTCAAGGAGAGACTCAGCTAGTTGTGAAATGATGTCCAAGGCCCTATATCTTAGTGAACTTCATTCTTTCAAAAATAAATTACAAAACCACAAGTATTCTGTACTTAAATTATGAGACATTTGTAACTAGATAATGATGTATTTTGCAATATAAATACTGTCATTATAATATGCCAGCTCACATAGAAAAATGGCCATGGATTATGAATGTGTGTGTTTGTGTGTGTGTGTGTGTGTGTGTGTGTGTGTAAGGATGCACAGAGAGGTACTGGGGAATACTGACAATTTTCCATAATGGACAGTGGGTATTGGTTGTTCTTTATGTTCTTACTGTAATCTTTATAACATGAGAAGCCTCTATTTTTAAAATGTAGGATTATAGTAATATAAAACACTAGATAGTTGGTGAGGCACGGCCCTGTAATTCATGTCACACATTCTTAATTAGGGAAAATATTGCACGTCAATATTGGTTCTAGAGGGAGTAGTGAAATATTATTTCATATGTAAAGCATAAATATACATATAACACATAGACGGTTATTGGAGAGAATAGATCTTAAAAGGCTCCCCATGGGAATATTAATGACAAAATTTCTAGGGAGTCTTTTCATTTTACGTTAAAATATTTTAATCTTATGCTTATGGGATTTTTAAAGTTATTTTTACAATATTAAATTTTCTTCCATTTATTTTTCATTCAATTTTCTTCCTCATTTCTGGTAAACACTAGCTCAAATTCAACCACAGACTCCAAAGAGTAAGCAAGCCTTGTTAAATTCATGAATGTTTCTGAAACTATGTGAAAAAGGAGGTCACCGAACCACAAATGACAAGAACTTCAGTTTAAGGAAGGATTAGCTTCAGCATCCAGCAAGCCACTTCAGCCCGCCTCAAAAGCAATCCTTAGAAATACTTCTGGTGTTTTCTAATTGAGGTCAGACAATGGAAAGCTGTTCCCAGTCCCCAGACAGAGCACTTGTCTTTGCCTTTTTGGCATTGGTACAATGTTTCCACACTTTCCTTAAGAGCGCCTGCTCAGTGATAATGAGAACTGGGCTTGGCGCGTCTTTCTTCCATGGCTCTCATACTTCAGAAAGTCAGGATGATGCTTTGAGAAGCACGATATCAAAGACAAGGCCCAGATCAGCCCCCCGGAGCAAAGGCGGCTGAAATTAGAATATTGCCGGAGTTTCCTCCCAGGAACCATTTTGAATACATTAAAACACAGAAATGCTGAAACACAACACACACACACACACACACACACACACACACACACACACACAGAGACAGAGAGAGACAGAGACAGAAACAGAGTTAGAAAATTTGAATCAGGTTTATACCTCCCATAATGAAAAATTTCTCCGGTTTATCCTAAAGTGTCCTCAAGAACTGCCTTAGGTTCTAGTCACAAAAGCCCACCCAGGCGGAGTTTTCCAGATGCACCCACCCACCCACATTGGCCAATTTCTTGCTTGGACGCTGACTGATAATGTCTCACACTCCAATATTTTTGTTCTTTCTGCTATTCTCAATAATCACCTTACTCTCATGAAAAATGGTTTTACCTTGATGATGCTTCCTGCATCAGTGGGACCTGTGCTCATATTAAATAGAAGATATGCTAGGTAAAATAATGGCAAAGGAGATATTCATATACTAAAACCTAGACTATGTGAACATACTGATTTCCATGGAAAAAATGGAACTTTGAGGATGTGAAAAGAGTTAAGGAGTTCAAGAAAGGAAAACAGCCTTAATTACCTAGTTGAATCCAGCCTAACAACAAGAATATTTAAGACAGGGAATCCATTTCTTGATAATAGACCCACTAAGAGATGGCACAACAGAAGTGGGGCCAGAGAGAATTGACATGGGTATGTAATCAGACATTGCCAAGCTCTGAAGATGGAGGCCATCCATCAGTGGTTATGTGTGGTGGGCAGAAGCCAAAGGCATGATAAGGATTCTCCCTGCTGTCTCCAGACTTAGCCATCCATGCTGACATACTTATTTTAGTTCAGCAAGACTCACATGTACATACATACATACATACATACATACATACATACATACATACATACATACATACATATATAGGCAAAACACTCATAAAATAGAAATAGATAAACCTGACAAGAGATTTAAACAATAAGCCATCAGATTTAAAAAGTAGATTTTGTGACTCATCCAAAAGTAATGGCTGTGCACACAAACGCAAGAACAAGCATAAGGGTGTCTACGGTGGTGGGAGACACTGTTACTCATTTGATTTCTGCCCATAGTTACAGGGAAAGGAGGGAGTAGCATCCTCATCAACCCCTTCCATTCATATTTCTTACCAGCAACCAAGTGAGCTCATTTTGAAATTCTATATCTAGGATTTCTGTTGTCACACAGACATTAAATGCTTTAGCCTGTATTCCTAGGGAGAAGAAGAGGAGGAACACTCCTCAAGCTTAGTTTTCTGCAGTGAGGGTAGCAAACATAGAAGCATTTGTATGCATCTTGGTGAAGTTCCGAAGGGCATGCTTCTGGATGCTCAGGAAAGCCTCTCCGGTGCTCACTGGCACACAGGCCATGTTTTCCAGTTTAACATGCATCATGGGCAGTCCACAGAGGGCACAAGTCTGGAGACTGTAGTTATCACTATTAAACAATTCTGTGGTGACAGAGACTACGAATCACAGGTTTGGCAGCATGGAATCCATGCCTGTGAGGGTAACTCTAGGATAGGCTCTTTGGTTCATTGATTAGCTCAGATTTGACTTTACCTTTTTCACATATAAGCTGCGAAAAAGGGAAAGGATGCAAATTTAAGTCAGGTGTGCATAATATATATTTAAAACATGATAAACGACATGTTTGTCTTTCTAGTCCCACCCTATGCTATATTTATTTTGGCTGCTTATATCACCTTTCAAATGTCTGGTAAAAACACAAGAACTTTGGGAATACAATTTAATATGATTATTTAGAACCACAAATTATCCTGCAGAAATGATTCCAAGGCCAGCACTGTGGCTTGGAGTTAAGGGCACTTACCACCAATCCTGATAACTCAAGTAGAATTCTTAGGGCCCAGGTGATATAAAGAGGGCACAGTGAGTTGTCCTCTGACTTGCACAGCTGTGCTGTGGCAGGCACACACACACTCACAAAAAGATACACAAATAAACAAAGTAATTAATCTATAAAAGTAAAAATGCTTAAATGGATTCCAAAAGTATTAGCCCATTTTCTCTGGAAAGTAGCTCAAGATGAAAGATAGGGAAGAAAACAAAAAAAAAATGCCTACAGTTTCTGTATTCCACTTTGATGTTGGGTTTAGAAAGCTGATTATCTCACAAATGTAAATCAGAATTCTTCTGATCTGAGTACTATCTGTTATCAAGGTAAATGTTTTCTGCTGACAGTTTTAGCGTTTTCTTTAGATTGGGGACTTTTTAATATAATTCCAATAGTTCATATTAATGCTATAGTTGAAAGCAAGAAAGAAATGCTTGAGCTACTTTAAAATATATTATTAAGCTTCTTATTTGTAATGTCATTTTGAAATGAAAAATATGGAGCACAAAACAAACTAATCATGAAAATAAGAAATAAAATAACCATGGGTTAATAAAAGGTCAAAATTATTTTAAAAATTTTTATTCTAAGAGGTACTTTTTGGGTCTTAAATTTTGGCTAAGCATTGGTTTTCTTCTTCAAATCTTCATAACCCAGAAATGGAAGGCATGCATGCTCTTTGGCACTGTAACTTTGAAAACAATGGCTCTAATAATAAATATGAAAAGTGATAAACACACGTGTAGACTTTCATAGACAGTTGTGTCATAGCTAGGGATATGTCATATAAAGTAATTAAGACTTCCCTTTCCTTTTCTTCCCTCTTAATGTCACCGAAGGGACAGAAAATACAATGATTACAAAGACTTGGCCAGGTTTTTAAGAGTTTATTACCAAGGTCATGTCTTTCCTTCCTGTACTAAACCCTGAGACTCTGGGTTGGCACTTAGAACATCATGAACCTGCTTGTCTACAGTTTTCCAAATAGTTAAAAGAAAGGAGCTTCTCATTTCTCTATGCTGTATTTCTTATTGACCAACAGAAACACCTGCTTCTGTTTTCCACGATCTTCTGTCAATCTTCAAACAAGTTTCATCATGCTTGACAAACAGTGGCAGCATCAGCATCAGTGAAGTAGCTTTCTCCTGAGATACCCGAAACTTCCTCCAGGCTTTTATGGTTAAATAAGCATAATCTTTTGCTTTGACATGACATGTTAGCTTGACCCGCTGTAATAGAGAACTGCTGGCTGGGTGCATCGTAAACAGCAGAGATCGATTTCTCTCAGTTCTAAAGATAGAGATATGAGATCAGGGTCATGCTTGCAGGCCTCTGTGACAAGGGATATAGAACTTTTGCCTGTTTTCTTCTGGGCTGACTGGACCAGTGTTAGGGTTCATCAGTAAAGGGTACCAGAGATAACTGTATTTAAAAAAGGGGCTTTATTTTGTCACAGTCCCAGCATCTCATTGGCCAGACATCTAGAGGACATACAGGCAGCTTCCCCATGTCTACCTGTAAGTTCTTTGGATTTCTGAAATACCTCAAAGGCCTTAGATACCCACTGACCCAAAGTCATCTTATAGTGGAATGTATCTACTTTGAAACTTCTGGTAACAGCCTTCTCCAGCACAGAGAGTGGATTTCCAAAGTCTTCCCCAACACTGAAAATGGATTTCTCACAAGTTCTACCTGCATAGCTCCCCCATGGGAGATGCCTTTATAATCTAGGATTGTCAAGTGCCCTCCCAAGATGATCTGGTCCTGAGCCCTGGGCTGGAGGCTGCTCTATTTCAGTCATGGAACAATAGATGCTCCTTATGTCTTTATTCCCCACTTTTATTATATTTTGTTCTACTTTCTGCTAATCTTATTCTGCTACTCAATCCTCAGTTGTAGATTCTTTAGGGAAAAATTCCCATTTTCATCTTACTTTATTGTTCTCTTCTCCTGATTTGGCCTTATCTGATGTAATGTCTTTGGTCAAATGCCACATTACAATTACTTTTAGTCTCTCTATTTAAATTTTGCCTTCTCTACTTGTGAATGAATTTTTCTTGTTCTGGATTCTTCCTTTCTACATATGGAGCATGTATCACCTTCCGACACACAAACACATTTATAGATTTAATGTTTTTTTTTATTTAGTCACTGTTTTACTTCTCATAGAATATGCTGAATAAAATAGATAGTGGAAGGACAATCCCATGGCTCATGGTAGCTGCTTCTGAAATAAATGATGCCTTTGTTCCAAAAGGAACTTGGCCTTGTTCTTAGCAGTATCAATATTTTCATGTCCTATGTGACTGAGAAGGAAGCTAACCCTCTTTTGCTTGTCCTAGACTGATTCAAGAAACCTTTAAAACACAACCTTTTCCTCTCCTGTCAAATGAAAATGTTGTCTCGACACTTCCAAATTCAGTTGTCTATTCCATAAAAATTAGTACTCTGTTGCTTTTGCAATATGGCAATTAATTTTACATGCAATCTAATTGTATTCATTGTCAAGCTGGTTTGCACATGTTGTTAAAGCAATGATTTTTACAAACACTGAAATAGGGTAGCATCTCAATTAAGAAACAAATCTATATTCTGTTAGCTTCTTTGATTTGAAAGCAAATATAGATGGTATATGTTTTCTTTTCCAATGTTAATATTGTGTGTAAATTAACTTGGCTGAATTCCATGGCCAGGCACAATTTGGGGAAATATTTAATTTAATTAATTGAAATATATTATATATATTATTATTATATATTAATATATTATATATATATATATCAGGAGGTCAGAAAGATGGCTTATAGATAAAAAGCCTGCTGTTCATGTGTGAAGACCCCATTTCAGGTGCTTAGCAACCATGTAAAACCCAGGTGATCTGGGTAACATCTGTATCCCCAATGCTGGTAGGTAGATGGTGGAGACAGGCATAACCATGGAACTCACCATCCAGCTAGTCTACTGAAATCAGTGAGTCCCAAGTTTGGTAAAAGATTATCTCAAAATGTAAATTAAGGAAAATCAAAGAATTATTCAGCTTGATCTCTCATTTTCAATTGCGTGTGCGCACAGATGCTAACACATGTGTATGTGCATGTTCTTACCCTAACACACACACACACACACACACACACACAACATGGCAAAGTCTAGTTTTCACTTCACTTGGGAGCACCTATGCTTTTTGAATATGTTTACTTTTTGGAATCATCTCTGTGTTTCATCTTTGTGAATTCAATTTTCTTTCAATATAGTTTACCTCCATATATTTCATGGAGATGAAAGGACACAAGACATAAAATAAGTAACTGAACCCTTCAGGTAAAGATCATATGCTGAGAATAGAACTTTGTCTATTTGTAAGCACAGGGCTATAAATAAATTTGGTTTGCCAGATCTCCTAGAACATAAGCCTTTCATTCCGTTACATTGGGTTTTTTCATCTGAAGTATTTTCCTAAAAGCTATTTCTGAAGCATTTTGCTTTCTTATTTTTAATATTTTAAACACTTTCTTGAAGAACTGAGTTCTGATTCTCCTAGTCCTGGCTAGATGTCTTCTATCTGTACTTTGAATATGCCTTTCTTCTCATCCCAGAACTCTGAACCCTGTTCATTGTCAATGTATCTTTGTGCTTAGATAGCTTCTGATAACTTTGAGATGACGAGATTTTTTTCCACTGCCTATCATTTTACCTTACACATATTAGACCCTCAGTAAATGTTTATTGAATAACAATACTTCCAAGGACATCAGTGCAAATATTATAGACTTGAGACTAAACTTTTACTAGGAAAAATAAATGCCAAATAAAGAAACTAAAGTTGATACACTTTAATGTAAGAATAAGTTTGACTTCCCTAAGCAAATCCCCCATCACTAGCTTTTATCTGTTGAGTTAGATGAAGTTATCAGAAAGCAGGAACTTGTGAAGAATTATGTATTTTCATGTTCCTCATCACGCGAAAATTTAGTATATATTAATAGCAAAGAATAAACTGAAAAGGAGCTATTGTTAAATTAGCTTCCTCCCACTTAAAAACTTCATAGAAAGCGATTCATAGTCTAGAAACTCTCAGTACAGGGGTCATAAAGTAAAAGCACTCATCCCACATTAAGTGTTTTCTCCATTGAGGTTGGTTACAGGGAAGATGTGTGCCTGTAATGTAGTTATTCTCCCTTGGCAACTGGCTTTACACATTCTCCTGAGGTAGGACTTAAAACTGCTCAAAATCTGGATGCCTATAGAATAAAAAAGATACTTAACTATACAGATCAACCATGTCTCTAAGAATAAGCAGAGAAGCTTCCTCCTCCAGTAGATGGGAACAGACGTGGAGACCCACAGCCAGATAAGATAATATGCAGAGAATAAGATACCTTGGAACACTCGACCCTAAATGGAATTGTATCCATCAGATTGCTCCTTTCAGGGTTCAGGGTACCCTTTGGAAGAAGAGGCAGAAAAAGTGTAAGAGCCAGAGGGGATGGAGGATACCAAAGAAACAAGGCCCTCTAAGCAAATTTAAATCACGGAGATAGAGGCAGCATGTGCAGGGCCTGTGTGGATCCTCACCAGATGGAGTGCTAGAGCTGAAACAAGTGAATGCATGCTCCCACCCCTAATGCAGGTAGCCTGACTGTGGATCCTCACTTCTCCCTTAACTACTATCTCCCTGTCTCACCACCATCTGTGTGGCAGACCACCTGCTGCAGCCCAGCCCACCACTCCCCCAGTCATCGCCTCCAACTTACACACAGATCCTTACTCATCCCTGTTATCATAGCCCCAAACTCCAGCACACATTCCCTGGGACTCTGCCAGCCAAGCCTGCCAGAGAAGCTAGTAGTCCAGCTAAGCAGGTTTGAGAGCTTCATTTCCTTACATTTTGACCTCTTCTCCAAACCTAATCCCCTGGTCTCCTTAGCAGCTCTACAGCAGCCTGCCTGTTGTGACTACTCATCTACCCCTGTCCTCATTCCCAGGGACTGCCCCGTCCTGCTAGAACACCTTGCTTTCTTCCCTCCTGTAGAATCTTTTAGGACCTCCACCTCACCAGTCCATCCCTATTCCAAATGTCAGCTCCCAATACCTAGAAACAAATTTATGCAGAACCTCCAGTGGGTATACCAAGCAGAATCCCAGAATTCCCTACCAAGCCACAGCCAGCCAACACACTCATACAGCAGAGAAAGCAGCAGAAAGAAAGAAAAACCAACCAAAAGTCAAGACTAGATATCAGTATTTAGAAATACAATCACCGAAATCCAGATGCCTAGACTCCAGTGTTAAAACACAAAAAGAGCCAGGAAAATATATCTCCACTAGAGGCCAGCAACCCTACCACAATAGGCTCTGAGATTTACAACATAGCAGAAGCACAAGACAAAGGTTTTAAAATAGCCTTTATGGATATGCTAGAGGTCCTTAAAGAAGAAATTAGTGAATCCCTTAAAGAAATCCACTAAAATATAAACAATGAACAAGGGGAGGAATCAAAGAGTTCAAGACCTGAAAATGGGCATAGAATGAATAAAGAAAACCCAAACTGAAAAAATCTGGAAATAAAAAAAAAATAGAAACTTGAACAGAAACTACAGTGTCAAACTTTACCAACAGAATACAAGAGAGAATCTCAGGCCTTGAAGACAGGACAGAAGAAATAGAAACCTATGTTAAATCTAAGAATATCCTGGCACAAAAATATCCTGGAAATCTGGGTCATTGTAAGAAGACAAAAATCTAAGAACAATAGGACTAGAGGAAGGAGAAGAAACCCAGGTCAAAGACATAGAAAATATTTTTTTAACAAAATCATAGAAGAAAACTTCCCTAACCTAGAGAAGAAGATGACTAAAATGGTACAAGAAGTTTGCAGAACACCACATATATTGAACCAGAAAGGAAATTCCCATCTGCAAATAACAATCAAAACACTAAATGAGCAGAACAAAGAAATAACATTAAAAGTTTCAAGGGAAAGATACCAAGAAATATTAAATGCAAAACTATTAGAATAACACTTAATCTTCTCAGTGGAGTCTCTAAAAACTGGAAGGCCCTGGAAAGATCTTCTACAAACTCTAAGAATGAGAGCAGAAGGGGAGAGGAAGAAAGGGAGGAGAGCAGAGAAAAAATGCATAGCTCAATAAAACAATAAAAAGATATAGAACTTACCAAGGTCAAATTAAGAAAAGACAAGNGTCAGATGTTTTTAGTGTAGACATCTACCAGACTTTCAAAGAAGGGTTAACCTCAGTACTCCTCAAAATAGAAATAGAGGGAGCATTCATTGCTCAATTTGTTTTATAAAGCCACAGTTACCCTGATACTTAAACTACATAAAAACCCAACATCACAAAAAAGGAATTTAAAACCGGTTTCCCTCATAAACATAGACACAAAAATTCTAAATAGTACTAGCAAGCCAAATCCAAGAACACATCAAAAAGATCATTCACACACATTAAAAAAGATCATTCACCATGAACAAGTAGGTTTCATTCCAGATATGCAGGGATGGCTAAACATATGTAAATAATATATAGAATCAACTATATAAACAACCAGAAAGAAAAACATATAATCATTAGACTTAGAAGAAGCCTTACAAAATCTTACACCCATTCATGATAAAAAGTCTTGGAGAGATTAGGTATACAAGGCACATTCTTCAGCATAATAATGTCAGTTTACAGCAAGCCCATGGACAACATCAACTTAAGTGCAGAGAAACTCAAAGTCCTTCCACTGAAATCAGGACAATACAGAATGTCTACTTTCCCCAAACCTATTTAATACAGTCCTTGAAGTCTTACCTAGAACAATAGGACAAATGGAAAGCAGAGGGAAACTAATTGGAAAGGCAGAAGTCAAAGTGTCTTTATTTGTAAGCTATATGATGTTATGCATAGAAGACTCCAAAAACTCCATGAGTTAACTCTGACAGCTGATAAATACTTTTAGCCGAATATCAGTATGCAAAATTAACACACACACACACATACATGCACAATCAGTAACTTTATTATTTACAAATGACAAATGACTGAGAAATAATTCAGGAAAAGAATACCTTTCACAATAGCCTCAAATAATATAAACTATCTTGGGATAACTCTAACCAAGCAAGTAAAAAACTTGCATAATAAAAACTTTAAGACATTGAAGAAGATTAGATGATATCAGAAGATGGAAAGTTCTCCAGTGTTCATGGATCTATAGGATTAAGATAGTAAAACTGGCCAGCCTGCCAAAAGCTGTCTACAGATTCAGTGCAATCTGCATCAAAATTCCAATATTATTTTTCATAGATTTTGAAAGGACAATCTTCAGTTTCATATGGAAACAAACAAAAAAACAGGCTAGCTAAAACAATTATGTATAAGAAAAGAACCACTGCAGATATCACCATCACCATCTTCATATTGTACTACAGAGCTATATTAATAAAAAAATCATGGCATTGGCACAAAAGCAGACACATTGATCAACAAAATCAAATTGAAGACTCAAATATAAATTCACACATCCGTGGACACCTAAATTTTGGTAAAGAATCCAGAAATATACACTGGAAACAAAATGCATTATCTTCAATAAATGGTGCTGGTCAAACTGGATGGCTGCATGTAGAAGAAATATATGTAGAAGAAATGCAAATAGACCCACAATTATCAAAATGCAAAAATCTCAACTCCAAATGAATGGAAGACCTCAACACAAAACTAGACACACTAAACATAATATAGGAAAAAGTTGGAAATAGCCTTGAACTCTTTGCACAAAAAAAGATTTTCTTAACAGGACACTGTTAGCAAGTGATATAGGAGGGTCATCTGTCTATGTGTTACTTTCACTGGTTAATAAAGAA
>LOEQ01006937.1:16913-55633 GCA_001685075.1 Bramus lutescens | reverse complement strand
TGTGTTTTATTACTATTGGTTAATAAAAAAGCTGCTTTGGCCTATGGTGGATCAGAATATAACATGGCAGGAAATCCAAGCAGAGAGAGAGGAGGAAAGAAGGCTGAATCGAAGAGACACCCTATAGCTGCCCAAAAAGCAAGATGTGAGGTAGCAAAGCATGAGCCTCATGGTAAAATATGAAATAATAGGAATGGGTTAATTTAAAGTACAAGAGCTAGCTAGTAATATACCTGAGTCTTTTGCCAAACACGGTTGTAATTAATATAGTTTCTGTGTGATTGTTTGGGTCTAGGCGGCTGGGAAACTAAAACACTTACTGCATTTACAGGGAAAGCCCAAGAAGACTTGAAATGAACCAGTCTTTACTACTAACTTAGCTTATTCTGAGGGAAGAAGGGATGCAAGGACGTGGAGCACCTAAGATGTGCTATATATGAGCCCGGTGCTCCATGAATTTACTCCACCTCGTGCTTTCTGCCAGCAAGTTTGCAAGATACTTACTTTGCTTGGCTAATTAAAGTTACATTATTTGGCTGGTTTAAGAATAGTTAATATTATTTCTTAACTCACCCTGTTACAGATAAGAGCCCTGGGGATTTTTAGAAACCAAAAGGCTAACCTGCCTGCTCAGAAACAGGGATCTTGGACATTGCCAGCAGCTAAAGAAAAACAAACACATGGATTAAAATGTGAGAAACTATTTCTTCCTTAGCTAAACAATTAACTGCACAGGAAAAATAAATAACTTCTATGGCTGTCAAGGCAGGCTTTCTAGTATCCAGATTCCTTCCTTAAATCATTGCTTGCTCTGTGATCTGAATCAAGTCAAAGAGACTAAGATGAAGAATTAGACAGGAGGTTGATTACAAGTAACAAGATTACTTCTGTTAGTGAAACTCCAAATACAACACAGTAGACATATTCAAAGTCTTTACTGAATACATGAAGGTGTTAAAGAAAATAACATTGTGACAGAGTCCACTTTTCCTTCTCTGACAGCCTTTATGAAGCATTTTGTTTTGGCTTTTAAGACACTGATACTACACAGAAGTTCTTACTCATTGATTCTGGGTCAGTGATACATTCCAGATCATTAGAGACAACTTGCAAACATTGCATAAGGTATTCCCATTGCCATGTGTGTGTCAAAAAATAATAATAATTCCACACTGGGTGTAGAAGCCTATGCCTTTAATTCCAGATGTAGCTGTGGCTACAGAGTGAGCTCTAGCACTGCTCAGGTTATATTAGACACTGACAAAAATTAAATCAATTAAACTAAATTCCACTAATCATTTCTGAAAGAGGGCATCAGAAACTAGTATAATTATATTAATTCAAAGAAATGGTTTCTCATTGATTTGTAAAGGAATAATTCTGGGGAATATTTATTAATACCCGAGTATGACAAATAGATTATCATACCAATTTTATTTATATATTTTTAATATTCAAATTATTTTAGACCTGGGATTGGAGACATGAATCAGTAGTTAGAAGTACTGGATGTTCTTGCAAAAGCTCCAGGCTTCTTCCCAGCACCCACATGGCAACCCATTACTATATATAACTCCAGGTCCAAGTAATCCAATGCTGTCTTCTGACCTCTATGGCACTGGGCATGCACATGCTATACACACATACATGCAGGCAAAAACTTATTCTCATAAAATGAAAATTGAATGAATAAAAATATTTACATTTTGTCATGTTTACTGTTCAGGTTTTTAATATGAATACTACTGTAGGACAGCTAAATTGAAATGACTAGTTTGGATGACTTAACATAGCTTTTTATGGTGAAAACATTAACTCTGGGCTGGAGATATGGCTCAGTGTTTAAGAGCATGTGCTGCTCTTGCTGAGAAGCCAGGTTTAGTTTCTTGCATCCACAAATTCACTCACTAACATCCTCATCTCCAGTGAATGCATCCTGTCTTTCCCTTCCATAGTTGTTTTGAATATCTGTGATAGAAAAATTATTAATGACATTTAATATTGTATTAAGCTTATATTCTTTTAGCAATTTATTTTCATCATATACACCACTAACATTGACACACCAAGTCATCATAAAGCTATGAGGGAGGAAAGTTACCATTTATATTTTGGTACCATAGATGTTATCTCAAAGTTTACAGAAAGAAATCTTGTTTGGCACTTGCCTCTTGATGCTGTGAGCAATTTCTTGACTGTTTCTAGGCAATGTTTCTCTTACTGTGTTTAAAGAGGAATTGGTTCTCTAAAGACAGGATGATGACAGAGGGGAAACTGAATAGCTGCTTCTTTGGTTGAATGACTCACAAGAAGCAGCTCATATGACCTGTTGTTCTTCCTAGAGAACTCTTTTTCTTTTATTCTGTGACAAAAACAACCTCACCAGACAGACAAAAACAAAAGCAAGCTAGCTAGCAAGCAAACAAACAAAGAAACAAAAACCCCCAACCATCTAGATATTTATAATTGGATAATGGCCAGTTTATGGTATCCACTGAAAAAATTCTAGAGGCATTACTATGGTAGAAGATCCTTCTCAAATGGCCAATGTATATTTGAATGTAATAAAACAACTTTAAACACCAAATCTCACTCTTTGCCTTTCTGTGATTTGTGTGTGTTCAAATTTATTTCCTTTTCTCAATTCTGAAAAGCTATTTTTGCTCAAGTCCACTTCCTTTTACTTTTATTCACAGGGAAGTCATAATCCTCTCTTTAAATAGCAGCTGGTTACCATGGAAATCATTTTAAGGCCCCTGAATCAATATTGTGATTTTGCTGACATTTCAGGTAAGAAGAAAAGACAGGCTAAGATGTATAAAAGTCACATTTTCTTCTGTTAGAATGTTGACAACATGGGCTCTACAATAAGCCCTAGTGAGCTCCTAATGATAAAGAACTGAGGATTCATAAGATATCAACCTACATGTAAATAATGTGGGATTTGAGTATGGATATATGTGCACATGCTCTTGGACTCAAGAGTTTTCCCCCCATCTCTCAACTAGGCCCTGATTCAACCCTGTCCCTATTATTCTAGTAACACATAGAAGACCGTTGGGTGCATATGGCTTTGCAATTGTTTCTTACTTAGGAGCTCCAAAGATAAAGGTAAATTTGCATAGCAAATGCTGTTTTGCCAATTATTGGATTTAAACCATCATCACCCACACAGCTGAGGGTTTTCCAGTCCATCCTGAGAGATCCTTTCTGAAGAGAAATATTGAATTTGGGTCTAGTGGTCTGTAAGTCAAACACCCCCCCTCACATAACTTTTACATCTAACTTTCTAACTTACATCCTTACCACAGACACTGAGTCACTCTCTCATGTCTGCCTTAAAAATCAAAAACAATTATTAAAGGGCTACTCTCTGCTTCATAACTATCCCTGAGGAACCTTTGATGCTTAGTCAATGAAGCTACCTGGCTTTCAGGATCTGGTCACTCAATGCATTACAAGTGGATATAGATGTGTTCCATTTCCAGGTGATTGACAGTCATCCAGGTATTGCTTCTAAGAGCAGGTGGTCATGACTGCTCCTAGTTTCACACTCCACTTTCCCTCCTCTTAGCAAGGCTCCTCTGATGTGTGTAGACTGCATTCCTTCTAGTAGTTGGATGTGTGGCACACTTGGATGTGTGGCACAGCCCTTTCCTTCTCTGCAGCCTAAATTATCTTGATATTTTCTATTTTCAAGGCTTATCTTGAACTTGGTACCTCCCCATCTAAGTCTCCAAAATGCTGAGTGCACATGCCCTGTTATGTACACCTTTCCTTTAAGTTTTGAATCACTCTAGACTATGTTTAGGCCTTATCACTCAGAGATTCCTGTCTTGACTCTTTAATTTTCTTTGGCAAGCAACCTAGTATAATCGATTATGTAGTTCTGAAAGTAGAAACACAGGATAGTTGAATTTAGACATAGAATCACGCAGAATAAAGAGAAATGAAAGATACCGTGTTTAAATATTTAATGAAACTTAGGAACAACGTTTAAAATTTGTAAAAGTCTCATCCTCCAGCTCTTATTAATAAAGAACCTAAACATCTGTTGCTTCTAAAAGCATCAACATGCTGTGCCCAAGGTGCGGGACACACTTCTTGCTTAGAATCATGAAAAGGGATACAAACTCACTAGGAGTGAACAAACAGAATATTATACTAAAGAGGGAAACTGTCTTTTTAAAATTAAAGGATTTGTTCTATTTTCAGGCATTGATCTACACAATTTCACAATTAACTGAGATTATGTTTGGGCAGTGAGAAGGAGAAAGCTGTGAACAGAGTGGAGGAAAAGATGATATGCTACCCACAGGCATCTTATCTCTCAGACCACATGTGAGCTCCTGGGCCAAAAGGCATGCATTACAAGTGGATATAGATGTGTTCCATTTCCAGGTGATTGACCTTCAGGACAAAGTGGAATTTTGGCAAAGAATTATCAGATGAGAAAAAGATGCCATGGTTTCCTCTTATTACAAACAGACCTACTCTGGCGTTTAGGGAAGCTACAAACTCAGGCATGGGCAGGGTAGAAGAAAGACCACAGGACTAGGCAGAGGTCTAATGTTCACTCACCACTGACTGCATTGGAGAACTTGAGGCATGCCTCACAGATGACACACAAACCCTCAAATGGCTTGAAACAAGGGGCGCAATGCTGTGTTCCTCAACATTATAGTGTTAAAAATTTAAGCTCAGTGTGATGATTTTGGGGAGGTAACAAGGCTCCAATATCAGAGCTTTCATAGACAAGATTATTTAATATTCCTAGACTCAATCCCATGTCATACAAGGCAAGAATATCCAAGGACAAGATTCCAAAGCCTTGAGGGGTGTTCTATTCCAAGATCACATTGTCTCCTGAGCTTTTAAGCAGAGCAGGAGAAATGAATTGCCACTCTTCGTAAACCAGCCAACCAAAGCCTGAACTGGGACAGCTGTGTGAAAGCTGTATGTCACTTCAACCAAGAAGCTTCGGGGAAAGGCTCAAATAAGCCACGGGCTTCCTTATTCAAGAAGAACTAAAGGATTTGTGAGATATTAGGCCAAATTTGTATTCATATATCCACAGTAGCTATGTTTTATTTGTGTATCTCATAGCTGAGGGAAAAATTACTGTAAAGGAAGAAATAAGATTTACAAAGTAGAGAGTGAAATACTTAACTGCTACTTATACACAAGGAAGGAAATGATGTAAAAATTGGTTATTTCTAAAAAGTATGATCATAAATTTTTCCTCATATATTTCCCACATTAAAATCTCCACCATAAAATATTCCAATAATCACCCAGCATGTCTTTTAACTATGTAAATAGCAAACTGATACAATTAAGAAAATACATATCGTAGATATACATCTAGGCAAAACTAATTTTTGAATGACTGAAAGCCTTAATGGGGCCATAATGATGACACATTACCTTGTCGGCTTTTGTTTTGTTTTTAACTGAGGACTGAACTCGGGGCCCCACCCATGCAACTGCAAGCCATCCGCTACTGAGCTGCATCACCTGTACTATCTGGGTTTCTCGTTGACCATGTTAAGTACGATCAGGGGTCATTTGACACCACCCCATAATACCTCCTACCCTTAATGTTTCTTTCCTAGGACTCAGGAGAAGGAAACAGGTTCCCAGAAGCTGAAGCCCTTGGAGATGACTGGGAAGTGGGCACGGTGAGTTTACCTTCTGGCCTCTCCAGAGGTCTCCCACTTTTACTGGCCGCAGTGCTGTTGACTGTCTCGGATGAAGTGCTAAGCTTGGTGCTGGGGTCTCGCTTGGGCTTGGGAGGTGGCTGTCTCCGGGATCCACAGCTACTGTCGTCCTCGGTGCCCCCGACGGAGTGCAGGGACTGAGATCTCACAGTGAATCCGCTGGAGCAGGGGTGTGGGAGTCTGTCCTGTGGAGCAGGCATCGTCATGAACCCCATGCGGAAATGCTTGCCCGCGTAGCTGGCATCCTGGCCTCGGCCTACTTCTCCCCCTATGCTGTAAGAGAAACCAGAGACCACTTGTGAGGAGAAAAACAGCCAGGATATACTTGAAAGCAAAGACACCACCAGCCTTTTCACCAAAATTTTCAGAAGTGAACATTCTCACCGGTGAAGAAGTACACCATTTTGCAAGGGGTTGACACTTAACCAGTCTTAAATGACATGAAAGCGGTCTATACTTTTAAGTCAAATTCTGAAAGTAAGACAGAAACAATTTGATTAGAATCAGAAAGGTTAACATGCGACTACAGACACCTTTACCTCCCGATGGACTTACTATTCTATGGGAGAAAATCCTACATAACAGATTTTATCTTCAACCACTCATTTTTTTAAGGACTTGAAGTTGAATCTTGTCTCATGGCATGAAAAGTAGACAAAAATTTGGTGACTGTATTCTCTAGATCAGCTCCTGTAAAGTGACTGGTCACCATCCTTTTCTTCAAAACCATCCCTAATTCCCTGCTTAACATGTTGAGAAAAAATGGAATAAACATGAGCATGAAAGGTTCTGTTAATAAGGACTGGAAAGAGAGAATGAAAAAGGCAAAGGCGAAGACCAGAGAGGATCAATAATGCTGCAGGAAGAAAAAGAGACCAGGGGGGAGAGGGGCAAAGGAAGGCAGATTGGGAGAAGGGAAAAGACAGAAATGATACCCGAAGATAGAGCAAGAAGAGAGGAAGGGAGTGTGGGAGGAAGAAAGGAAAGGAGGACGGAAGAAGGAAAGAAACATCTAAGAAGGGAGACCGGAAAACTGTTGTATAGAGGAAGACAGGAGAACAAGAGCAGTGGAAGAAGGGGTGAGCAAACAAGTTTCGAACTGAGGACTCAATTGTTGGTCCTTTTGTTTTCTAGAAACATCCCCCATCTCATGATGTTAAAAATGTGGTACCAACAAGCAGCAAGCCCCACCTCATAGAGTAGAAGCATTTAACAAAGTATAAAAAGACTTCACCTTGATGTGACTCTACTTCCTAAGTATTGAGTATGTAAAGACTTTTCAAATTTAATACATTTTAGGTTTCACTAGGGAAAATATGAAGATTTAGAAAAATGTGGTTTGAAGTTCAGTTAATTACAGAGGAAATACTTCTTAGGGTATTTATACTGTACACAATGGTGACTCTTTATGAAGAAAACACCATGAATATGTATGTGGACTTTTAGGGGAATTTCCTAGAGCTTTCTCTATCTACCAAACTCATCCACTAAAAGGAACAGCTAAAAGAAAAATCATGTATATAGTATTTGTATTTCAATGAAACGTATGAACTTGTGAAGAGAAGCTCAGGGTATACGACTTTTGTAAGCCTGTTGAATCTGCCTTTCTAGTATACAGAATTATTTAGAAATAGTAAACTTTGATTTTTATCTTGATTTTTGATGCAACTTACAGTAAGATTTGAATTCTATTTATTGCATCTTTCATACCATTATGATATTCATCATAAATTTAAGATTTCAGGCTGGGAAGTGTATCTCCATAGTAGAGCACTTCTTTTACATGGAATTTCAACTTCAAACACCAATAAATAAGTAAACAAATGAATAAATCAATTTTTGAAAAACAAATTCCAATAGGAACAATATTGAGAACTGAAATGTTTTACATCTTCAACTAGGGCAGTGGTCCTTACCCTTCCTCATGCTGTGACCCTTTAATACAGTGAGGAATACATATGAGGATATGGTGACCCCAACCATAAAATCATTCTCATTTCTACTTTATAACTGTAATTTTGCTACTGTTATGAATCATAATATAAGTATCTGAACTGCTGAACTCTAGGCTTTTGAGAATTATGTGTATACCGTGGGAAAAGCCAGAAGACCCAACAAAATCCTTACAGTTTGATTATAGCACTCACTCACAATAATTTGCCACTCAAACACAGCTCTTATCTCTGTCATATCTTGATTAATATTTTGATTTAATGTTTAGACGGTGCATACGGCATCTTAGTAACATGGATGGCAAGGATAAAGCAGGACAATGGACATGCAAGCAAGACCCAGGTGGTTTCAGCATGTCAGCTAAGTGGCTTTTCATACAGAGACAGGAAACAACCCATTTAATGTTTCTGTGCATTTTAATTTTGTGTCTGCTTCAAGACCATCAATCAAGACACAAATGAGACACTTGCAGAGAGTGTTTTGTGGGAAAAAAAACATTAAGAATTTCTGGGAAAATGGGCTCGGTGGTGGGGAGAGGAGTCTAGAGCATATGCAAAGATTTCACTTGGTGATAACATGGCTTTGAAGATGAGATATTTGATTTCATCTAGCTTTGCCTTAAATTATTTTCATCTGCGTGTCTCTTCCTCATTTCCATTGTATCACTGAACAAAAAGCTGCTTTAAAGATTTATTTAGACAGCTGCTTCTTTGCCAGGAACATGCTCACCTAGGGAGATCTACGCATGTGTTAATGCACACAGGCATTTATGAGACAGTTCCTAGAAATTATTGGAGCAGTAATTTATCTGATACCTTTGACCTAAATAGAGCCTGCACCTTTTCCCAGACAGATAATTAGCCCTGCTGCTTAGTGTCAGGATTACCTATTTATTGGCATGAAACAATTTCGTGTAATGCTGCTTTTGCTCATAAATATCCTCTTATGTACAGTAACACTTCTTCCAAGCGAAATTCAATGTGTGCTTCAAACAATAGCAGGTATAAAGATGCGCTTTTAGTTCCACCTGGCAGTGAATAATGAAAACATGTGGCTGAGCATGAGTTACATGTACATAGGCCTTTGTTCAAGTCAAGGTTAAGGGCAAGCATTAAGCATAATGACACAGCTGCTTGCAAGAGATTTAGAAGGGTGTTGAGTCCAAAGGACACTGTAGATCATGCATTGAAGCTTTTAATCAGTTTCTGAATCTGTTGCATATTTGTGTGTTGTGTGTGTGTGTTTTTAACATGCCTATTGCAAGATATCCAATCCTAAGCGTAACAGAATCACAACAGTAGAATTGTATCAGTGTCTGTCAATACGATCTGTGAATTTGGGCCTTTAGAACTTTACTCATTTATTTCTAATGTTGTCAATCCAGAACCCTAAAAGGGAGGTATTCATTACATAGAATAACTGTTACAAAGTGTCGGAAGAAATAAACACAAAGCAAAAATGCCACAGACTTAGGCAGATCTATTTGGGTCATCATGAAGTAGCAATGGTTCATTAGTTGTAGCTCTAGCTCACATTCTGTCTTCATTCTACAATCAGTCACTTTGGGGTCATGACGTTCCTCTGACATAGAAAAAGCAGCCATGACTAAAACATAACATACCCCCCCAGACTGTTGTTCATATGTGGTGTGTAAGCTTTGATTTATATTCTGCTGATTACAACAAGAAATACATTCTGCTACAGGAAGATGCTGCAAGTGATATTGTATTGTGTGGGTATGCATGCCCGTCTCTCAAGTAGTGAATTAAGCACCTCATGTGATAGCTACAGTAGTGTGTGGTTGATATCTTCTTGATGAGAAAACAGGGGCTGGAGAGATGGCTCAGAGGTTAAGAGCATTGCCTGCTCTTCCAAAGATCCTGAGTTCAATTCCCAGCAACCACATGGTGGCTCACAGCTATCTGTAATGAGGGCTGGTGCCCTATTCTGGCCTGCAGGCATACATGAATGCAGAATATTATATACATAATAAATAAATAAATATTAAAAAAGGAAAACATACCATGATGTGTGAAGTGTGTTGAGGAAATAACCACTAGTCCCTAGAAGGTTTGGGTGTGTTTCCAATTTTCTGTTTATTTGGCTGTGTTCTCGAAAACACACAGATATTGGAAATGCAATCCCCAATTAAACCATGTCGGTAAGTAGAGACCAGTAATAGATATTTCAACAGAAAATCTTCATTCATATGAAAGGATTTATGATGATTATAAAAGGGCTGAAGGTTTGCAGTTTAACATCTTGTGATCTTTGATCTTTTTTTCCGTGATGCCTTAGACAAAGTTATAAAGAAACCAGAAAGCCCTCACCATATGGAGCCCTTTGATTTTGGATTTCCCAGTCTTTACAACCATGAGTTAGTCTGTGTAAGCTCCAGCATTAGTGGGAGACTCTGTCTCAAAAAAAAAGAAAGAAAGTGAGAAAGTGAAAGAGAGAGAGAGAGAGGCAGTAATAGAGAAGGACCCCAGATATTGACATATTGTCTCCACAGATGCAGGCATAGGTGATTCCACATATGCATAATGCCACATAAATAAATAAGTAAATCACATAGGAAGCATCCATGTACTGGACAAGGCCACTGACCTTGAGCATCTGGAACACAGAGGATGCCTTTTCCAACCAAGCAGAGAAAAATATACTTGAAACATGGGTAACAGATAGTTTGAGGTGTTCCTTAGAGTTTTGGTTGTGAGTCTTTTCCTTTAATAGCTGAGCTGTCTTTCCAGCCCTTTGGGTGTCTCTTGACACTCCCTTGCTCACTTGTGACTTTGAGATGTCACATGCAGCAACCTTGGCTCATGGAGGTTACAGTCACAAGACGTTCCAACTCTCCTGAAAGAGACTAATCTTGTGACCACCAACGCCAGAAAATGTATTCACAAGGGTCTGGATAATTAATGACTATGCACGAGGGATTGGCTGTGTGTAAGCTGCAGCCTCCATGCTAGCTGCAGTGACTGTGAACACAATTTATCACACTGAATGCAACCTTTTTGATTGTCCCTCAGGAGGAGTCAGATGGGAACCAGAAAAGTACTGTTGGGTCACTTGGGCTGCATCTTGGGGACAACAAAGGCAGCTTTGCAGGTTTATAGCTCAGATATGCTTCAAGAGGAATTCTTAGAGGTGAGCAGCTTTTTCCAAGCATCCAGCTATAATATTTAAACTACTGTGACACATGAGGTGTGAAAGCTTGCTTGTGTCCCATATGGGGAAATCCGTGTCTCTAGGTTCCTATAGCTACAGCACCATCTTGGGTTCTTCCTGTCCAATTGTCTCTCCTTCCTATTCTCCTTTTGTAGTATACAGAAGGGTACCAAGCCTCGCCACCCCTGTATCTCCTTCATCTCTTTCAGACAGGTTCATCATTCAAACTCAATATAGGCTTCCTTGGGGACTCTGATCTGATATGACATAGTGAAGCCAAACCATCTTCAGACCAGAAGGTTTTACACAAAACTTTACAAAATTACCATATTTAAAAGAAAAAGACAGTTTGGAAAGGAAAAAGACTGGGAACAACTGTGCCTCTGCTAACTCAGGCCAATGACCTAAACACAGAGACACTCCGGGGGGTCTGAAGGTGACCTATAACTCATAAAGATTAAAAAGAAATAAAGACGTTGATCAATTTATTTTTTCTATATTAGGGATTAACTGTAATGCTTTGTTTATTCAAAGTTGGGACTCTACCCCATTATAGGAGCTGCAGCACTCATTTTAATACTAATGTGCACATCCCTGGATGGATATTTAAGATGCTAATGATACATATGATGTATAAAGTCATATATAGAATCATGAGTAACAGAGTTTGGGCAGAAAAGCACACACTAGACAGGTGAAGCCCAAAGCCTCCCTACTGCAACATAAAAGCACTGGCACTTTGTACAGCATTACTATTAGAACCAGTAAACTTTCTTTGTGCTGATCCTCCTCTTTCTTGGAAGCATACCTTTTCATAATAACCTGGTTCTACTTCTGAATCAGCTGTGTGATTATCCAGTTTCTCAACTGGGGACACAAGAACCTGGAGACCCTCTGAGAAATCTACTGAACCCCAATGTCTATCACTGCTAGTACACCCTGTGAAACTCAGAAGCCAAACGAGCCACAAAGTGAAAGCCCAAAAACAAATGTGAGGCTCAGAAAGGAGAAATGCTTGTGCAAATAGGTCGGTCCCCTGTTTCAAACTGAACATATAAATGATGTTGGGCGAGTGAAGAGCCAGCTCTACTGTAGGACTTCTTGGCTCCAATTGAAAGCTACGTGGGCTGAAGAAAAAAAGTCATTTGCAGTAAGACACCAGCACTCAAGATAGACTAAGCCTGACACATCTCATGTTATAAAAATAAAAAACAAGTTTCATAATCTTGAGTTTAAACAAGTCTGTTTCTTCTCACACAGTGGAAGTAAGACAAGAGGATCAAGTTGTCTTTCATCAGTATGACCACTATAAAACATGGAGAACAAAATGTGACTTTATTTATAAAAGGTAGCAGATTTTTTCATAAATAATGAGTCACATACATTTAAACTTCTACCCTGTAGCAGTTAATTTTAATTGTCAGCTTCACAGGACTTATAATCACCACAGAAACAAATCTCTGGGCATGTCTTTAAGGGAGTGTTTCTTGGCTATGCTGATTGAGATGGGAAGACCCACCCTAACATGTGGGCAACAGCATTCCTTGTGTTGGAGTTCCCCAATGAATAAAAAGCAGCTGCCTCATGCTACTGCCACCATGACCATGACTTCCTTCCCACCATGCACTGTACTCTGGAATTATGAGCCAATACTTCCTTAAGTAACCAACTATTTCCTTACAGTTATAAGTGACTAACACACACAATGAAGGAGCTATTGACTGATGGACAAACCTGAACATCTGAGTGATATATAGACACACACACATACATGTGTGTGCATATATAAACATATATATATATATATGAACATAAATATACATTATATATCATAACATATCTCACTCAGTAAATGAATATCTTTAGGTCCTGAATTTTGACAAAACCACTTTTTCAAATTTATTAAATATTAGTATTTGTTCCATAAACTCATCACCCATGCCTGTTTATACCTATAAGTACCAGTAGCATAAAGCTGATGTATAGTGCATAGTCTATAATCTTAGCTTCAAAGTACTTTCTTTTAAGCCCCATCCTACTGAATTATCTCCATAAGATCATCACTTGCCTGGTAAGTCCACATGTGTAAAGTGCAGCATATGGTACCACAGGACCCCCCAAAAAAAACCCAAAGCCTTCATGAAAAGAAAATCAAAACAGTCTTATAGTTAACTGCAAGTGGCCAGACTGTCTAGGTAAATAAGAGCCCTTCTGTGCAGAACATTCTCAAATGTTTGCTTCATTTTCCCAAATCACTTGGTGATCAGGATTGAAAAAGAAACTTGAGAAACAGGAACTTTAAAAATGTTCTGATACACGGGATCACCAAGGTGCTCATCTGCCTGCCTGTCATGATTGCTATGTTTGAGAAAGGCTGGTTTTCAGATAGAAGCAAAGTCTCCAGAAAGGTGAGTTCCTTAGATCAGATGTCAACTTTAAAAGTGACAAGGATATGGCTTCTGTGCATAATACTTTTGAAGCAAACATTGCCAGTATTTTGCAATAAAAACGTATTTAGTAAGAACTGGGAGAAAGAAAAATCCTAGTCTCTTTATCCATGCATCCATGCATTTTTAATCTATCTAGAAAACCAGTAAGCAAGCAGAGGGGCTAGTGAGGTATTTGCTTACTTTAAAAGATGCTTTCTGCAAGGATTCTGTAGAGCTAGGCTTGGAAGTCCATTTCTGATACTGATTCCAAATCTAGTATATTTCTACCTTTGTGAACACCTGAGTCACTGGGACATTGTTTTCTATGTGTGTCTCTGGTAACAGCGCTAGGACACTTCTGAGCAGAAAGTAAATGAATGCATTTGAAAGGAAAGAAGCAACAGCTCTATAAAAGACAAATTTGCCTGGTGGGTGAGTTGATCACTGCCCTAGTTAGCAAGGGCTTCTTTCCCATTAGGTATTTCACTGTGAATGTGTCATGAATGCTAAGGTACCACTTCTCTGACTTCATTTAGGTAAGGATCCTAGAGAATTTGCATTTGATGCATTCTTCCTCTTGCCTTCTTTCTGTATGCACAAGACTAAAGGCTAATCCTGTTTTTTTTGTTTGTTTGTTTGTTTTCTGAGTCACTGCCCAGCCCACTCTAACCTGATCAAGAATTGGGCCTCCTCCTGGTGTGATCTGCAGCTGCACTGGTCTGTGTTTAGGAAAATTGGACATGGGTAGAACCATGAGGCTAATACCTCATATACAGACGGGTAATGCCTCAAACCAAAGTCAGAGAAGAGCAGAAATGGTTAATCATGTCTTCCTCACTGTCTGGCAACTGATAATTGGGTAAACTCATATCTGCATAGTGAGTGTGGCCAGACAGGACTGGTCAGCATGATGGCTGCTCCCAGTCACTCATCTACAGCTTTGTGAGAAACTCTTCTCATTCATGACTGCAGTTACTAGCTGTCTTAGTTTCTTTTCCCGTTGCCGTGATAGGCTACCGTGAGGAAAGGAACTTCAGGGAGAAAGGGTTCATTCTGGCTCACAGCTCCAAGTATGGCCCATTTTCGTGGAGGAGTAGGAACTTGAAGCTGTGTCTGTAATTAGGAAACAGAGAAAAATGAATGCATATTCAGGATCCCCATAGAGAACAGCAAGACCCACAGTGAAAGTGTCCCCATGGCACTCAATAGAATCTGGACAAAGCCAAAGATAGGTCCAGAAGCTAACTCCTAGGTAATTCTAGATCTCAGAAAGATCACAACTACAAGTAGCCACCGCATTAGTAAATTCTTGCTCAATGAAGAGAAAAGAAACAATGCAAAAAAGTTTACCTAAAACATAGACAAATGGAGAGCTTCTAGAGTTAATATACGCCATTTATTTAGGGGGTTAGTATTTTCCCCTCAGGTCAGGTTGATAGTAGAACTTCTAGTCACCACAACTGGTCTAGGGATTGGCAAATGCTTCATCTTGGGCAAATCATGATGGACCCCAATCACTGTGTTGGAAGTTATGGACTTTGTTTTGCATCTGGAAGGAAATTAGTGGGATCCCATGTTCCAGGATTCTACAGATCCTGAATCTACCTCTGCTGGAAGCTAGATCCAACCTAAGACTATTTAGGCATGCCAACTGCTAAATTTTATTTCATTGAAGCAATCATGTTGAAGTTTCCTAGTGTCTGCATTGCAGGAAGTCCTAACTCCAGACAGTTGTCACTAAGGAATGGCTGATAACAGAAAAGGCAACTGGTATCATCAAAGAGCCAGACTGAGAAGAGGCAGAAAAACAAAACAGCTACTAAAGTAATGTCCAGAAGCATTCTTGCTGTTTTAACACTAAGCATAAAAATAATTAACTGCCTGGTACATTTGCCCTGTATATGTTTTTTAATCATGCAGTCTACTTTGATGTGGAAAGTTGGCTTCTATAAAATTGAGTTGTGCTCATATTTTCTTCCATATTATTCACTCACCATTACCCATAATATCTTCCCTGAGTCCCACTTGCTCATTCAAAGCTATACTCCGTGGCTTTCTTGCCTTAGGCTCAAACATTCATATCCTCTTTGGTTTTCTGCTTTTTTTGCTTCTAATATCTACACTCTCCTAGGTTCTTTTCCAGACATCAATTTCCTGTGTCTGGCTGTTTGTTGATGCTTCTTGGATGCTTAAGCCAGGTGTTAACATGTGGTTTTTATATATCATTTCATTCACTGTTGCAATAAATTATTACAGAAAAGATAAGATAAATCAAGGAAAAAAACAAAAATAAAACAGAAAAAAAGTCACGAAGATAGGAAACTGTTTCCATTAATTCCAGGTGTATTGTTTAACATTATCAAGCATGAAATTTTCTCCTTGCTAGAATATTTGAACTACATGCAAAAATTTTGTATCTTAGAAAGAATAGAAATATGCATTCATCTGTCTATAAAATACATATCTAAACTTAGGTAAGAGGTGTGTATTTCTCAATTCTCAATTATTAATATTTATATAATGGTTAGGTATTTTCCAGGGCTGTTATGATACCCTTAAATGGCACAAGACAATTATGAATTACCTACCAAGGTATCTGGTATAGGTGCTGGCAAATGAATGCTGTGCCAATCTCAGTCTGCCAAAACTCATAATCTGATGCTAACCTCCAGACTGAAGCATTTGGAACTGGTAGATAACTGGGTCCAGAGAATGGAGATCCCTTATGTGGGATTAATGTCCTTGTTAAAGAGACCTGAAGATCTCTCCCTCAATGCTTCTGCCATGTGAACATGTAGTAATATATTAGCTTTCTGTGGACCAAGAAACAGGATCTCTGTGAACCAGGAAGCAGGATCTCTGTGTACCAAGACTTCTGTGGGCCAGGATGCAGGCCCTCTCTGTGATCTAGGGAGCTCTTTATGAACACTGAATTTACTAGAGGCGTGATGCTGGGTTTCCCAGCTTTCAGTACTGTGCAAAAATAAACCTGTTTATTCTTTTCTCTTCTTCCTTCCTTCCCTCCTTCTTTTCTCTCTTTTTCTTAGTACCTCAGGAAACTATGAGTCTATGCATATATTATACAAGTCTCTAATATTTCTTTCGCTCATTCAGAACGTCTGAAGAGTCAGGCCTATGATACAGTTCTTATTAAAGGCAGAGAAAATTCCACTGATCATCTTTAAGACTTACTGAAAACATGACAAGTGCTTTGAAGATTAACATATGTAATTACCTATGCCACTTCAGAATCTAAAATTAAAACATTACATATTTCCATACACAAATAAGATCTCCATGCTTCTTAAAGTGTTGTAGCTTGAAGAAGAGACGGTACATGGAAAATAATTTGTGTATTCATTTTTAAAGTTCACACCATGAGAGATCCTTTCCAGAAATTTGACCCAAAATGAGGAAGTTCTGAAAAACATTTTTTGTGTCATAAAAACCAACATAAACTTCAAATATGGCTTGAGAACCTGCCAATTTTCTAGAAATAAGCATAGCTAGCCATTTGTAGCTTTCTTTTCCATTCTAGAAGTAGAAACTAGAAAGAGAATGTTAATGTAATGGCCTTGAACTTCCTCTGCAGAAGTAGCTAATTTAAGGCATATTTGAAGTGCTATAATAATTGGTTAGACTTGCTAGGGTATAATTTTTAATCAAACGGGACAACTCCATTGGGGAACTTATTTCGGTTGTTAACTATTTACCAAAGAAAAATATGAATCCACATCAGATTTGGCTGGGCAATAAAGAAAGGTGATTGGTCAATAGCCTCAGGGAACAACAGACTATAGAACCAGCATGAACTCAGCATCATGTGGCCATGCGTGTTCTTAGAGGAAGGAACATGTACATACAAGGAAAGCAAGCCTTGCGGCCTTAACCACCACTGAGAATCCAGGAAATCCCATGACAGGAAGTGGCTCTTCAGCTCATGCAGAACATGAATGAGACTTCTCAGGTGCAGGAACTGGAATCAAGGGAGCTTGAAAAATGTGATATAGCTAGTGAGGCAGAACTACATGAGACCTTGCTGCCTTGTCGTTCTATTGCTTGCACAGAGCTTGGCTAAAATGGACAATCATTAAGTATACACTAAGTGGATGAATGAGTATATACATATATTGGAATAGTCAACAGCAAGTCAAAGGAGTCATAATCAATGAGCTATGTGTTGTTTTTACTTAATAACATTCTTTATTCCTCCCTTTCCCTCAGTTGTCACGTTCTCCATTAATGACGGAGAAGAGAGAAAGATCTTTGAGTGCTCACTCGCTGTTCTTCTTCTCTCAGGACCAGTGACTTCACCGCAAGGATGAGCATAATCCCTTCCTCCTCATCCTTCTTGACCTGCTTTGGCTTTACAGCACTCATCACTCCAGGACAAAATTAATGTCATTGCCACTTAGCTGATCTTCCCCTCAGTGATGCCAGATTCATGCTTCCAAATGCAAATTTGTTCATGTCGCTCTAAGTAAGAACTCTTGGAGGGCTTTTTTTTTTTGCTTCTTTGGCATAAAAATTCACACTCTTCTGTGATATCTGAGGCCTTTTGAGAGCTGGATCCTTTGTAGAGAACCCATCTTTTCCCCCATCTTACCCCTAAGAATCTTCTAACATAATGTATTCCCACTCTACCACTGTTTCAGCCAGTTAACAGAAAGAACATCCAGGCTCAACCGGTTGTCAAAGTTTGAGCCTAAAACACAAAAGATCAGGACATTTATGACCACAGCTAGCAGTTGCACAGCACTCTCCGATTTTTTTTTTTATTAAATTCTGCGTAGGATTTTGTCCCAATGTAGTTTCTTCCATCTTCAGATGGGTTTCATCAAAGCTAAACTCCATACCTGTTCACTGCTCTGCCAGAGTATTCTGCTTCTCCTGTCTGAAGACAGAAACAACCTAACTAGCCTGTGTCGTTTCCCAAGATCTCTGGGACTTAAATGCCAGCACACAACTCCACTTTATCATCTCCTTAGCTGGTCTCCTCCACTCATCACCAAGCCCTCTGCGAGCATTATTTCAACAAATAGGCAGGAAGACACAATTCCAGAGGCAAAGGGGACAAATGTCCTCCAAGAAACATACTAGCTACTTTCAGAACCATCCTGGTTTTAAATTCATTAGTATTGCTACTCTGCAACTGATATTGAAAAGAGCAGTGATGGCTCTGTGAGGCATGCAGGATTAGTCAATCATTACATTATCATCTGCAAAAGTCATATCTTCAAAGGCTGTTTCCCATATCCCAGTGGCAAATTTGCAAACTTAACGCACCTAAAATTCAAGCTCTGCTACGGACTATCTCTGTGTCCTCGGGGCCATTAGTTTTTTTTTTTCCAGTGTTGCTTTCCTTATCTGGAAATGAAGATTGTCAATATATGACTGTCATATGGTTTTTATAGATAATTTAGATGCTTACGATAACACAGTGAAAACGCTAAACAAATCTTCTCTGGGCCAATCTCTGGAGTGGATCTCACTCTCCTTCAGCTTTGTAAAGTAGATTAATTGACAGCCATGGCATTTAGAGAACAGCAGCCAAGTGTCTGCATTTGTTATGCCCACACAATTATGCTCTCGAGATGAAATTGTATGCTTATGTGAGTGAGTTACGCTTGCACTCAAACCTCAACGCAATTTGTACAGGATCCTTGGCGGAAGAATATAGTTTGCTAATAGTGGTAACATACAAAGCAATGTGGTGGATTTAAAAAAAAAAGATATGAAAGTAGCAGATGTCATGATCTTCAGCACAGTTTCGCTATTCACTATTTCCAAAGTAGTGTCTGTCACCACCAGTCAATAAGTAGTGACTTTCCAAGCTTAGATCATCATTTATGACACAGCATTTGACACACATAAACAAATAAACATTTATTATCATTATTATTGTTGTTCTTCTTGTTAGTGCATTATGAGGAAAAACAAGTAAAATGTCTACTCTATTTTGCAGAATCTGGATTTTCCATAATCTTGGCTGAAAAAGGATCAGCATGATCCAAAGTTATTTCTGGCTTCAAATTTCACAGCCAGAAAAATGAGTTATCTTGGAATTTGTAAAGCTCCCAATTATACTGCCAGACATTCATTGACCTTCTAGCAGAGAAATGGTATAATTTGCCACATAAAATCACAGGACTGGAATGAAGCGATCTTTAATGTCAGCTCTGTCTCATACATAAGGTGTCTCTCCTCCTCAAACGCTTGTAGGTCCATGGTGACTTGCGATTTAATGAACACTTTAAATGTCTTGGGTGAAAAGCTTAAAGACTGCATAGAAGCACCAGAAGATTTAGTGTGCTTAAGCATAGTGAAATGTTTCTCGAAAAATTCATTTTTCAGAGCTCAGAAATATTTTTAAAGTTTAGACCAAATTATGCCTCAAAATTAGACAAAAATGTGCCTCAAAATTAATAAAATCATGAAGATGTATTAAAAAACTGTTGAGGACTAAAAATATACCAGTTTCATAAAAAATAATTCAATGTCTTCCTAAAGGATCAGTGTTAAGATTCACCTTGCTTGTAATTAAGGTATTGCTATAGACCCAGATGGACACACTTTATGATGAGTGAAATATTAAAGCTCCCCAGGTTTCATTCATTTGAAGCATGAGCTCTTCAAAATCTATTTCACTGAGAAAGTGATGTGTTCCGGTGCTTCCTTCTCCAGTCCCCCATTCCTCCTATTGAAACTGTCTTCTGCAGCACCACGTTGCTCTCATTCATGGAGACTACAAACTTCCAAGTTCTTGTTCAGTTCCAACAATTTAATGCCCGTACTGTAGCTATTTAACCATCACCACCATATAATAATTCTTTAATCTTCTATCAAGCATTCACACATGTTGCCTGTTTTCCAAACTGTCACCAAGGCATTATATCTGTCAGCCCATGCAGAATGTATCGGTGACTTTTCTCATTGCTGTGACCAAATTCAGGAGAGGAGGCCACTTAAGGGAAGGAGATGTTATTTTACCTTATAATTTAAAGGTGCACAGTTCACCATAGCAGGGTATGCGTGACTGCAGGTGAAATATACAGCTCTTCATATACTATCTACAGTCAGGACACAGAAAGTGAGTAATCCTTGGGCTTAGCTCAGCTTTTCCTTTTTATTCAGCTGATGGTCACAGCCCAGGGAATGGCATCTATTTCCCACATTACGGTAAATCTTCCTGCCTCGACTCATCTAATTTAGATGACCTTGCACAGAGGTGCCCAGGGACTACTGTCTTCAGGAACTCTAGACTCTGTCAGGCTGACAAACAATGCTAACCATTACAGCTAAGCACATGGACTCTCTCAGTTTTCCCCAGCAATTGGGAAATATTCCTAAAAAAGAAATAGGATAAAATCTTCCTCCTTCTTCAGTGCCTTTGGGCCTATACTTGAGACTGTGCAGCTCCTTTGTAAGGCAACCGAGGCTTGGTGTGATCCAACTCGGTCATCTTTTGCATTTTATTCTCAACTCAAATGATCCCACTGCCCTGGAGTCTTATTTCCTTCAGATTACATCTCCACTTTAGAAAAAAAAGTGTCTCTGATTCATCAAAGCCTAGGTTGAATTCCACCCCACCTCCGAATCTTCTGTCAATTATTTCTTTCTTCTTTAGTCTGAATGTCTTATCCATTGTCACTTTGTGTTTTTATTATAGCTATCCTATGCAAACTTAAAATTCTAGAATTCTGTAGGAAGATCAAATACAACCCTTTATCTCTTACATATCCAAAGTGCTTCTTTAATGTAAAAAGGAACTTTTACATGATCAGGTATTTAAATGAAATTCAGGCCCACACTGAAACAAGTCTATAATTATTATGACTAGTTTCCAGACATATGTTATATTACAGGGTTTCAACTGTCTAAAATGTATCTTCAATACAATAAATATAACAAGCCAAAATATTGTAAAAATTGGAACATAGCTTGGAAGGAAGCTACAAGGCAAAATACAGAGAATTGTATGTCATCCTGAAATCCCCAGTTTTTAGAAAGAACAGTAAAGCCACTCCCTTTCCAGGAAGAGCCTTCAAAATGGAAAAGGCAAGTAAATAGTTGGTGACCTGTGTCTGCAGAGAAGAGACTATTGCTCTCTCTCTCTCTCTCTCTCTCTCTCTCTCTCACTAACACATGGTACCATACCCCTTTATAACATGTGTTTTATCTCTGTCCTAGTTAGGAAATTTTGTTTCTAATTCTGTTCTTAAACTATGTGTAATGATTAGTAAATTTATTTCCAATTCACTTCATTTATCAAATAGGGATAGTAATGTCTTACCCAGTGATCCCTCAGGATACTTTTGGTATTCATATGAAAATGTAAACGAAGGTCAGACTTTATTCATGAAGCATTTTTCCTATTTAAGAACAAAGAGTATTTTGCAAATATTTTTATTGTGCACATTGCCATGGTAAACACATGCGTTGAGAAGCATGCTTCCTGGCCCTTTTGAAGTCCATTAAAAAGTTATTCATATAACTGTAAAAGTAAAACACTATCCTTCACCCTTATAACCAATGACATGTAAATATGAACGTCAAGAGATACTGCTTTAAGTGTCAAATACTTATTCGTGGATGCTTAGTTCCTGTAAATGGACCAATGACCCATCTTTATGCACAACAGGTTCACCTCTGCTTAATGCTCCCAAATGGAGTAATGGAATAGGCTGAAATATAGATGTCATAGACTGCCTACTCAGGGGCCAGAAGTCTGGCGGCCTGCTTTACTGGAATGGTTTTCCGGGAACACTGCACTCTCCATGATTAGTTTCCCTTAGACAAAATAATTGAATCTAATGCTCTTGTGTCAGTGAAAAAAAATCTGCTTTATGTGGTAGCCCCTAGGGGCTCCAAGGTCTGGTGTTAAAACTTGCCTTTGATTAAACCTATCTTGCCCCATACATCTTTATATATACCGAATTAAAAGCTATTATCACAACATATTAGCCACAGTTTTTAATGCCCATGATGCTTCTAAAAAATAAAAGGAAACAATTCTCTGTTGCAATGGGTGCACTATCTTGGTTGTCCTCTTTATTATCATCTGGTATATGTTACACACAACAGTACAACAAGCCAATACAAAACAATCGAGAAAGATACATGTAGTAGGAGGACTCTTGTTTGTTCAGATACGAACCCCTCAGGCTTTACAGTGTAGTGAAAAACAAATCTAAATTTAAGATCTAGCCTATTAAAATAAAACCTTCTTATGGACATCAAAAAGGATCATAAATATGAATTTATGGCTACCTAATTGAAAATGAAATTTCTCATTGACTAAAGCATGGTTCAACTGAAGAAGGACAATTAATTAAGCAAGGGAGTCTTCAGAAAAGGGGTTTTAGGTTTGCTTTAGCATGTATAATTGTCATCTGTAGATAGTTATTTCAAATTTCTCCTAAATAGCATTCACAAATCTGGAAATATAGGGACTGAATCTAGTAAGGAATGATTAAAAGACAATATCTTTGTAATGTATCTTATCTAAAAGAAAAGAGATAAGTTTAAGGTAATTGTGATCTCTGGGATCTTATGTGTTCTCTACAGAGGACAGCCTTTGCTTTCTACACTGCCCTCAGCACTATGGTCCTAATGTGAACCTTGTGATTAGCAAAACGTTATCATACCAAAACTTCAGCTTCCAGCATCTGCAGGGTTGATTCCCAAAGCTTTTCTCTCCCACTCACTTCCTCTCTTTGTCAACTCCTCTTTGGAATTCCCATCTCCTCTGTGTTCCTCAAATATGGCAACACATGTCTTTCCGGGTACAGCTTATGTTTTCCAGTCAATTGTTGTTGTCACTGCCTGGCATGACCTCTTAGTATGCTGTTCTGTGTGCTCCAGTGCCAAGGGATGAGCACAGTTGTGTCAGCTGCAGAGGTCAAGATCAGCCCATTTTTTTCTCTGTAGAAAATTGCCTAAAGAAGCCAAAGTACTGGATACCCTTGGCTCAGACCCAAACAGCATGGAATTGAAACCGTTTCATTACATGGCAATGCTACATATGTTCGTTTTCAATCTCTAATGGTGCCCTTGAAAGATAATATGTGACTGATAACCGAATACCTGGTTAGGTACTTTAATTTGGATTTCCTGTGCTAGGTAGCATCTTAGGCCATTGTCATTCAGCAGCAGTGTGCAGGATATACTATCTCAAAAGCATAGAAATGAGGTGATTGCCCTTGTGAAGGAAACAGCAGCAAGAAAAAAAAAACATGAGTTTCTCCTCTAGATAGGGAAATGATGGAAATGAATAAATGGTACATTCTTCTGGTGCTAGGTATCTTTCCATTTTTTTCAACTCTTCTCCTTAGGACACAGAATACATTCTTCTGCCTATGGGGCTCAGCCTCTCTGAGGATAGCTATTCTATAAGTGCTTCCTACTTCCTGAGCTTTTAGACCTGTAAAGAAAACAGATTGTCCCCTGAGTCCTTCATTTCGTTGCAAAATATTAACTTTTGGATCACAAAGTAAATTTTTTTGATTTTATTTTCATTTGGCTGTTATGATTTGAGATATTATCAAACTTGGCCTTTAACTTCCAGCCATAAGGAAAATCTCTTGCCTCAACTTCCTAGTTCTGCCACTACTGGAATGCCATCTGCACCCAATTTAAATAATCACTATTGAAGCTGGGAAAGACTAGGTGACTTTTTTTCCTTATAATTGTTTAGCTCTTGATCATGGGAAACATGATTGAAACAGCATCACTAACTGACCTGTTAATATTTAGTCACTAATTAGTAAGTTATGCCTATATGTAAATTTTTGCAATAAAGAATCTACATAAACTCTACAAATTTCACTCAGCATGATAGTCGAACCTATTGTTTTGAATATATTAAATAAACTAAGAGTGCATACAATTAATGTTATAGTTTTTAGTTAGTATTATTTCTTTTGCGCTAAGAATATAATGGACAACATACATAAATAATATATTGAGTCTTCTCTTGTCTTACCGATCACATTTTTGAGAAGACCAAGGAAATAAAAAATAAGATCATCCACAAAAATAAAGATGAAAATCCTACAGAGTTGGACACTCAAGTTTTGCCATCAGGCACCAATCTGTTCCACCCCTCCCCACTTAACACCAACCCCCAAACATCATTAATAGTAACATTCCCCAAAATGATGCCACCGAATTCAGAACACAATATGAAACCACTATATTCTACCTTGACACAGCAAATGCATATGAAAGATCTGTTTGCAAGCCATCTCTTCAAAATATTTCTCAAACTCTAAAAAATAAATTTCTGGAAGAAATAGAATAACATACCTGGATGCCTGGTATCTTTCTTGAATAAAACAGGAGATCTGCCACGGAGCTAACATGAATGGTATTTGGGACAAGAGGGTGAACCTTGCAGAGCCAGTGGTCACTTCGGAGTACTGTTTTAATGACTGATCTGGGTCAGTGCAGAGGGCTGGATGTTGTTAATTGCATCAAGGCAACTGACTCATTCTTGCCCCTGCAAGTCATTTTCAAAGTCAAGCAAAGCAGCACTTCCCATTTCCCTTCAGTATAGTGGCCATTCAAGGCACATCAGGTGACAGTAACTTTGGTCACATTCAGCTTTGTGGGCAAGGCAGAGTCATTGAGTAATTGTCCAACGCAATGGAAGACCGTGATCTGTGTGTCACATTTTCTTACACTAAAGGAACTGCCAGTGTTCCCACCAACTTGGATTTATAAAATCCTTTCCTTAAGAGTGCCGAATGCTGTCAAGCATCTTATATGACGTGTCGCAACTGATGCTTGGCCACTTTACAAATCAAACCACCGAATAGCAAAGAAGTAAAGTAAGTGTTGCAGAACCGACACTAGCAACGAAAGTAGCTTGGAGGTAACTGAAAATGTGGGTTTGATTTATGAGAATGCAAAGATTTGAGTTGGAGTGACCTGAAAAGTCATTAGGAAGGTTTCCAAACGTTTGCCTGAGCTGGATCACACTAACATGGCGAGGAAGTCTGGGTGCCTCTTCCCAACCAACTACAGTGAGATCTTGAAAAAAAGCTGCTGTAGAGATAATTATACCATAGAACCCAGCAAAGTCCACTAAGCAAGCCCTTCCTTTTGACTGTATAAAAGTAATTGTTAAATGCTTTGCTAGCTTTTAACAAACAGTAACATCATGCAACCTGATTTCCGAATGGATAATGGAAGTAGACAGTGAGACCGCTGGCAGGGAGCTCAATCAGGAGGCTGAAGCGCTAATTAGCACAAGTGAAGATATAGACCTGGAGAGCAATGGGAGAGACAACAGGGGGTTCCCTTGGAAGTTTTGGGCTAGGTAGACAATTCCACTTGCTGTTTTAGGAAAGCATAAAAATCCTTATGTTTTATATATTGTATTTTTCAGGCTGTTTGCACTGTACACACAAAGACAAACTAGACTGTAGATAAATCTCCCGTCCCATATCTTAAATGATGGCCTTGCACCAGCTTAGACTTGACACTGAGATAGTGGATATAGGTGTTGTTCTTTACTGTAATGATGTGTGTTTGTAGGATGTACTTAAAGCCATTTTCATTAAAGTCTTATTTCTCCTGAAACTATTCTTTGCAAAATAAACTTTGACAGGATTCACCATGTAACTAATACCTAAAGAAAACAACTTACATGTATATGAAATATACTTATTCTCTGTGTGATTTTTTGTTACAATGTCCTTACGAATATCATGTATAGTATTATTGTACCCATTTATAAAGGATAAAAGGTGCTCTGGTTTATAAGTAAACTGATGGTGTCAATGTTGGGACACTGCACCTCTTGGATAATATATGTCTTTGGAGAGATCCCTGTCATATATTTGGTTGGAATTCAGAAACAATGACCCTTATAATTGATTTCATTGTGTAAAATAATGTAGAGATTAAATTATTCATACAAGTAATAATAGTGACAAAAATACCAAAATTCTCTATAGTTAAGGCACTACCTGAATGCATGAACAAACTCTGCACAGGTCTATAACCAAGCAATTATAATTGTCCCATTTATCTCAAATGAAGAGATGAATTATAAAGATCAAGTCACCTGTCCCAAAATCTCACAGCTCACAATTGGGTATTTTCTGAATCACATTTGCTAAGCCAGCAGCTTTATGATTGGATATAAAAGAATTAAAAAAAAAAACCAATACTCTGTGGATAGAATCTCAGAATACAAATGTAGTATTAGATGCCAGAAAGTTTTTAGTTCAATATGATAACCTATTAGGACAATGTTACCTCGGATAGACATGGTTCAGATCTTCCAGTTACTTAACATGGATGCAGTACTATGGCATGTTGGGTGTAAGATGACATTGAATGTGCTCATGAACTAAGTCTCTCAGATATATGCCTTTTCTCTTGGCCTCTTCTACCTGAATTGTAGACTCAGGTCATACCCCTTTGATCCACTCCACCTCCTTTACTCCAGCTTAACATGAAATAGTTCCAGAGTAAGATAAGGAGTAAAGTTCCAGTCGTGTACTGTGGGAGAGAGAGAGAGAGAGACAGAGAGAGACAGAGACAGAGACAGAGAGAGAGAGAGAATGTAAAGCAAAAATAAAGATAATAAATGGTTAAAGTATGAACTCTTCATAACTTAGAAAATAACTCATTCCCTTATAGGAAGTATCCTATAACCAATCAGTTTACAGGGGATAAGAATTGTTACTTTGGTAGCCAGCCTACAAGTATCTGCTACTAAGATTCCTGGCAAATACCTCTCATGGCCTGAAATAGCACTAAACATGGGGACAAGATATCTATCAGTCAACTGTAGCAGACAGATCTGGAATGCAAATGTGAGAAGAAGACAACTAATACTTTCTGAAGACATTTTGCTGCAGGTTAAAACTATGAAGAACATTTTTCATAAAGGCATTATCTTTTCCTGAATTTTCCAAATTTTTGAGAGACTGTCAAGACATAACCACTTACAGTCTGATTTAAAATCCATAATGAAAGAAAAAGGTCAGCAAAAACAGAGTGAACGGATAGAGTTCAGCACAAAATGTGATAGTGGATAACACAGAATGATAGACTCAGAAGTCTAGAAAGAAGGTAGATGATACAGTAGCTATAGAATACTTTCTTTCAATACAGTCAACCTATATGACTGCTAAGCAGAGCAGGAACCCAATCCTTTGTCCCCAAAACACTGACGGTCAGTCCCCTAGAAAGCAGTAAAGGACTAAGCAGGCTAAGAGCAAAAGAACAAATGAGATTATCTTTTCCCAAGTGCAGTGGAAACTGTTTACACTAGTATCATTTTTAGATGGAGATTGTTCCCTGAAAACAGACTAAGCCACCCGTCCTTAGAGTCCTTGTCATATAAGGCAGAGCATACTACCAAACTAATGATATTGATACCTGTATAGCCTAACATATATAGGTTCTTCCTGAAGTATGCATGGAAATAAAGGTGTATCATCAAGGGCCCAAGGATTCTTTTCCCAGACCACCACTACTGTATGCTTCTGAGAAACTTTGTCAAACTATGGCCACTCTTTATAGTCCATCCTTGTTGGTCTAGCCACTTCTTGGATATCTGAATTTGTTAGTAAATTAGTTTCCACTGTTGGCTTCTCTGTTAGCATGCTCCAAGAGATGTTATGTCTTTCATATCTCTTTAAGGAGCAAGTTCTTCCAAACTGCTTCCTATATTTCACAAAATGTGCCAGTCATTTTTGTATAATTAATCTAAAGATAAAATGCTATATGCAATATCCTCCTTCCAGTAGAAATTTTATTTAATTCTTTTTTTCTTTTTTTTAAAAAATTCTATGGTAAGAATTCTTTAGGTATCATTAAGAAAGTACATTGTATAGGTTAGATAATATTTAGGAGACTCCAAATTGTGTCCATCATGATTTATTACTCTATCTCCACATCTAATGCTGTGCTAGGAAAATAACCTCTTTCATAAATTACTGGGTAGACCATGGACCATATGAATGATTTCAAAATATCTGTCAAGAGTGTTATGCTCCTTCCAGGAGGGAAAACTCAAGAAGACACAACGTCTCCATCCCTCCAACCTGCAGGCACTCAACCCCACTCAAGGTGGTGTCAATTACTGTCAATACTTTGGACACCGTCTTGTAAATCCACATCTGAAAAAGAAAAGGCTGTATCTAACTGGTTTTTACACCAGTTACCTCCATCTACTGGAATCCATTCCTTTAGACCTCTGCTCAGAGTCAGGCCAGCCCAGACCCCCTTTTAGTTGATGGGCTGCTAATCCGTGAGTGAGGCTCTTTGTCTTGACTAGTAACACCTTAGCTTTAGCCTGTTCATCATTTCTTCCACCCAGGAGGCGTATCTGATGAATAGCAAGCACTACTGGTGAGATAGAATTTAAAAGAGTCAGACAGATGCATTTACATCTACAAGAAAAAATGCAGTTTTCTCCAAAGCTGGTCTGTCTGCTCAATTAGCAGTATATGTTTTTGGACCAATGATTCTGATCATCATCCACAGAGAAGTCTTGGATTTTTCTTCAAAGGATAATGATTATGAGTCTCATGCATCCTTGCAAATGGAGCTGAGCAGGAGCCTTTATGTTGTAAGTAATCAAAAAACTACCTTTGGGATATCACTGCATGCTGAATGCAAAATAACAAAACAGAATGGAATGGAAATGAAGTCTCCAAATTAAACACTGCCGAGAATCTCTGGAGCATTTGGCTTGATGACTCTCTGAAGTATTCTGGCAAGCAGAAACTCCCGTATTGGTGGAGGCATGAAATACGTCAGTTTCATGGTCAAGTCAGCAGGTTTCTTGGCTGTAAGTCACATGGATTAACAGTGTACAGAAATACGGTGTGAATAGCCAAGAGCCTGTCATAGTTCTCTGTATTTCTTATTGTGTTTTGGCAGGAATCTCATAGAAGAATATTCATCCACTGGGTAAGGACTAGTTATTCAGTGGTCCTTACCAATGGCTGTACATTGTATCAACACAGGGTGGCTTTAAAAGGATTTCCTGTAAGATACATCTCCAGAGGGTTTTAACATTTGGTCTAAGTCAGGATTCTAAGTTACTAATGTTCAGCCAATTTTCTAGGGTTTTGTTTCGGGATAGCCAGGGTTGAAAAGCTAAATCTTGTGTGAGTCCAAGCCTCGTGATTTTAAGAGCATGGCACCTTGTTTTACAGAACATCAGATTTGACTGGAGGATCCTGTTTCTGGGTAAAGAAAAAACTGGGGATTTCTGAGCAAGACACAAGCTAGTACTTATTTATTAGAAGGTAAAGAGGTTATTTGTCATCCTTTTAGTGGACAAATAAGAATCCATCCTCTTATTTGATGTAGAACTATTAATGACTTGAAAGCCCCAGAAAGAATTTAAGCAACTTGTAAAAGATGAGAATAGGTTCTGCAAAGACACAATGGTCCTATGAATATACAGACTTGTGGTAGGGTTTGCAAGACAAGAAACATGGCCAAGAGCTTCTATGGAGAGAATAAATAGGTGTGACAGCTCTTCCCCATGGTTTCTCAACAAGGCAGAGCCAGAAAACATTCATTTCCTTGCTTGAGAGGCACACTTCCCTGTCTACCTTATGGTTTTGAGCTCGATTGTTCCTGCGAGGAAGTCCTAGCTTTGCTATTACTGATAGCATCATACTTAGGGGCCATCATGGTGAAATTGATCTATGACAATTGAAACATTTAGTTCTGTAGACTCAAAAAACCCTCACAAATCAGCCCCACTAGAGAGAAACAAAAAGGCAGTTGCCTGCTTAGAAAGTTTGAGAAACAAAATCCCTATCAAAGGAATGAAATTAAAATTCCACTAAGTTTCTATGATTGACTTACAAAGTGAGCAACCTAACTTTTTCCTCTAAATTAAATAAACAAAATCTGCTTATTGTATTTTTTAAGGCCAAGGATTATCATCATTTCCTGGCATTTATGGCTTCATTAGACACATGCCGCCAAGCTTTTATTTTTTTTCTCTCTCTCCTTTGAGCTGTGGAGAACAATTAAGATTTTCCTCTGTTGTTCTTTTTTTGAAGCATCAGATGGAAATAAATAAATAAAATGGAAATCAATAAATTTTTATTTAATTACTACAATGGCCAATGGGTTTGTTGGAAGAAACTTCCAAAGAGACTAAAGAGAAAACATTATCAGTGTCAAGTCTAAGCTTTCTTTTCTTTTTTTTTGTTTTTTGTTTGTTTGTTTGTATTGATTCTTATTGAGCTCTACATTTTCTCTGCTCCCCTCCCTGCCTCTCCCCTCCCCCTTCAGCCCTCCCCTAAGGTCCCCATGCTCCCAATTTACTCAGGAGATGTTGTCTAAGCTTTCTTTTCTGATTACAATTGGTACCTGTATCACTGGAGACAGGCTCTGAGGTCTCAGATGCTCAAGCCAGGCCCAACGTGGCCGTGTTCTTCCTGCTGCCTGTGGATCCAGACGTAGAACTCTCACCTACCTCTCCACACTATGATTGCCTACATACTACCATGCTTCCATCCATGCTGGAAATGGCCTAATCTTCTGAACTGTAGGCCATTCCCAGTTAAATGTTCTTTAATGAGAGTTGCCATAGTCAAGGTGTCTCTTGATGGCAATAGAAACCCCAAATAAAACACTAGAACAAAGAGATACACAGTTGTGCACAGAGAAAAATAGTTGATTATCTGTTTGACATGACTTATAGTATAAAAATGTGCATGTTTTACCCACTTGATCACAGGGCTCCATTGTTTGAGATTATTTAATAGGGTCTGCTAAGTTAAATTTTTTTTCTGTATGGAGAGCAGAAAGGAAACTGCAGGCCAAAACACAAGTCATGGGGATCTGTGAAGAGTATCCTGCGCCTAGGATCTGCATCTCCGAAGGGTCCCTTGTGCATGTATTGTTCACTTCCTTTACTTCTGACCAAAACTGGAGTGTGGGGACCAGTGCATTTTCAGAGTTTATCTCAGGACAAAGAGAGAAAACATCACTATTCTCAGAGTGAGAAAAAAGTCAAGACATACAAAGTCCGTGCATTCTGTAGGCTACCTAGGGGTATGAAAACCATAGGAAGCAGAAGACGTTGGAATCCAGCATTGGTGAGTAGATAGCTCTTTGGGCTTTGCTCTATCGGTGATTTCAGAATTGCTATTCATGCTTTCCCTATTCCAGGGTTGTTCTATATTTGGCTAACATTTTTTAAAGGGCGAGACTCCTTGTGTTAGATTTCTTTTGTATCTAGGGAACCATTGAAGGTTAGAATACATAGAAGGATTGATAATCATTAGATTGAGATAGTCTACCCAAAACAGGACATGACAGACTGAATTTCAAAAGGATGAGCCTAAGTGAGAAACAAGAGAAATTCATATCAGAGCTTCTCTTCAGCCTCCTTTAATGTGTCCTTTAATTTCCTATGTTAAAGTAACTATGATTGCTTTGATATCAGATGATAAGTTTAGACAAATGATGCCCAGATACACACCCACAGGTTATTTTAGAAATCCTTTATGAGAAGCAAATGTCTCCATGGTGAGAGTCAGAGGCATTTGCAAGCAAAGGTTATACTTACCTGATACCATAATCCCACCTTCAAAGTGCCTAATGGAGTCACAGCAAATACTACCATTCCTTTGCTCACACAGACCTTCAGAGAATTCTCAACAGCATCAAAGCTTGCCACATCTACCACCTACAGACATGTTAATAGTTGTCAGTTTTCTTTTCAGCTCATCTACTTCCATAACTCCCACCATTGGTTATTTTTCCTATTGCCAGAATAAGAGCACTGAACTTCCTCTAGACATCACTGGCTATCTTTCACTTCTTCTTTCTAGACCAAAAAAGCAATAAAGCTTCTCAAGAATCTAGGGCTCTTCTCATTACTCTGGTCATGAAAGAAGATCAGCAGGAGAATGAAGGTGCAGAAAGTAATGATTGCTCCATCTCCAGCCTCATCAACTAACCCAAAAGTTGACATGCAAAAGGGCAATCAAGGAAAGGAATAACCAGAGTGGTAGTTCATAGATACTTTGTACCAGGGGATGCTACTTATATTTACTAAAGACAGGTCACAGATCGTGTAAAACATCCTAAAAATATACAAAACCATAGCTACACAAAGGATTATCAAGCCCCAGCTGTCAGTCATGTTTCTAATGAGAAGCCTCCAGCATAGGTTGGCATGGTGATAATGTCTCTCTTCTGCTTTGCTAAAGTCCTTTGCTTGTTTCCATTAGAGTCAGGTCATGCTGTTCCCAAAGAGTGAGGTGAGAGAAAATATGCTCATTATACCTTTCCCTTCAAGTCTGAGAACAACTCAATCTTTCAGGCCATTTATTCTGCTACCTTCTTAAATAATTTGTCAGTACAAAAGGCTATCTAGTCAAGGTAAGTAGAAACTTGACAGCAACAGAAATTCTAGATTGTTTGAAGAGACACTGACCCAATAGAATAAGGACATCAGTATAGGTCAAAGGCAGGGTGGTTATGCTATTCTTCAGAGAACCAAAACTCATGCAGAAGGTTTGCTAAAACAGAAAACAATAATCCTTTAGTTTCTGAATTAGTAAAACTGGACCACATGGAAGCCACAAATGTCAGTACCAAGTCGCCAAGTGCTAATGAAATATTGTGCTCCTACCTAAGTACTGTTTCTCATGGGATTTATAAGCTGGGGAGAAAAACTGTTATTCTAAGCATTCAAAAGGATGCAGCCTATGAACAGAGCTAGAAAAAGAAAAGATTAAGCTGGACAAAAGCTTGTGGTTACTGTTGGCTCTTTAAAATTGTCAGAAACATGGTTGAGATGGCTGAGTAAAGGTACTTGCTACTAAGTTTGACAACTTGAATTTCATCCCAGGTACTCACATACAAAGAAAGAACTAACTCCACCATCGTTCCTCTAACCTTCATATGGGCTTCATCCTCCTTCCCCGTGCCCGCCACACACACACAACAAGAACATATGTATATATGAATTAAATAAAGTAAAAAAAAGAGGTACATATACATATCACAGACAAGTGGATTCCCTATGAAGCACCAAGTTAAAAAAGGAATTTATATAAATATCTAAGGGATTAATTACTGTAGTGTTCAAGAAAAACAGAACACTGCAAACCACAACTCCAAAACATGGTGTAAGTCCTTCATACAAAAATATGGAATTATTGAATAATTATATAAAATTTACAACCAGGTTGGCTGTACTTATTTATAATTTTTCTTATTTTTTATGAAAAGGTGAGATATTTAACCCTGTTCTAATTTCATATAATCAAAAATTCACCTTTCAAGAGAATAATTTCCTGTGTCTGAAATTTGGTGACTGGGTAAACCATTTTCCCAGGTAAAATTTATTTTACCAAAATATTTTCTTGTCCTCTTATTCTAGGAAATAAAATATGTTCAAAATAATTTCAATTACCTACACAAAACTAAAAAAAATAGCTGCTATTTTGAGAACTAAATTAAATTTAACTTAGTAGAAATTTCCTTTGTGGTATATCTCTAGTAGTATTCATTTAGATTGTGTTTATATATATTTATATATTAACTTTATTCCCTCTGTAAAAGTATATAATACTTTGTATACAAGCATTACAAATGATTATAAACAAAGGCAACTTAGCCATTGCTTTCACTGAGCATCTGACATTTCAAAGCAGCTCCAGGATGAGTAATAAGCTAGCATTTTCCACCCTTATAATCTCTTTTCAAACTAAGGTAGGGACATAAAGACTGTGCCTTGCGGTAGATTAGTTCAATTTCCTCACTTTAAAATATATTTTTAACCACAAAAACTGAGCACATATATAATTCAATGAATTTGGACACCTACAGAAATGAAGCTATCCATGAAAGATGAATCACAAAGCTATCCATGACCCTTCTCCAAGTCTCTGAATTCTCATTTATTATGCTTGCACTTGTGATAAGCACATCTAAAATAAAGTCACCGTCCTTATTTAGCTTTCTAGTACACAATACAGTGCTGGTCACTGTAGATCAGCGCTATTCCTTGGTTTTTAAACATTTATCATGGATGAATTTTGTAGTTTTCATTGTCTACATATAAAGTACTAATGCAAAAACCCACACAGGTACACTATAGCAACACAGGTATTCAATAAACAAAACCCCAGCTCTCCTTAGAGATGGGTAAAGGATTTACCAGCTGTCAGAGGAGGTCCTGAATAGTCCACAGAATCCCTGAAATAATGGATCCTCAGGCTTCACCCTTCTGCAATGGAGCATTTTCTCCATTTCTTTTAATCTCTTGTTTTTCCCATTTTCAGGAAGACTGCACATTTGTTTACCTAAGTCATTTGTTCAGGGTAGATCTGTCTGGGGAAAAAGCCACCTAGGGAATGCAGCTAGGAGACATAGAGGAGGGAATTTGATGATCCTAGATGGGGAGAAAGAGATGGCAGCTAAGCAGCAAGAAAATAAAATAACACTCTGGAAGGCTTGGTTTTGTGTTGCATCTAAGAAACAGTAAACCATCGTGGGATCTCAGCAGTATCTTTCAATTGAAATGATCACTCCACTCATTGTTTGTGGCTATACTTTCCTCTTTAATAGTCTGTGACATACTAAAGCAGATGTTAAGAATATTTAATAGTAAAGATATTAAACAATATCTTAGTGATGTGATGCATAATATTTGCTAGCAAGGTAAATCTATGAAAATCTACAGAAGAAGGCAGAAGCAGTTGTAACAAGAAGCACCACCATGCTAGTTTGGGGTGTCCTATATTTAATACTTTGCTTTAGCAGACATCACAGACATTCATGAATACAGAGCATAAAGATGATAAGCAAACAATTCAAACTTTTATGAGGTAAAAGACAGAAGGATGTGTTCCTCCTTAATGTATCCTTTACTGTAAAATGGCAGGCAGTGAGGCTTAAAGGGTTTTAAATCAATTTAGCAAGTTACTGCCAGAATCTCACTTTAAAGACAGAGTGAGATAAAATGAGAATTCTCACCATGCTTTCTATGTATAGAGAAGAGATCTTTTGTATCTATCTGCTTTGCAATTTTAGTCTCATTACAATCTTCTATACGAATACTAATCATTGCATTTCATCAGTGATCACAGTGGCCACTGCATGCTTGTGTTGAATGTGTCTTTGTGTATTTGTATGTTTATCTGTGTCTGTGTTATGTATCTATGGCTGTGTGTGCATGGTAGGTATGTGTGTCTTTGTGTATATCTGCATATGTATGCCTCTGCGTGTGTCTTTGAGTATGTTTGTTTGTGTTCGTTGTTTGCTATTATAATTTCTCTACTTTTATAGATGAACATACAGTGATATTTTATTTGTGTTTCAATAAAGCTTGCCTGAAGATCAGAGAGCAAAGCCAGCCACACTAGTCAGCCATACAGGCCCAGCAGTTGTGGCACACACCTTTAATTCCAGGACTCAAGGTCACCATGGGCTACATGAGATTGAATCAGACTAAAAGAGAAAAGAGCTCACACCTTTGATGCCAGCACTTGGGATGACAGACCTTTAATTTAATCCTAGCACTAGAGAGGAATATAAGGCAGGAGTTCAGTGCAGTCTTCAGTTTAAAGGTTGATGGAAAGCACTGTAGTCTGTAGTCATGTTGATGACAGGATCACCCCTTTGTTTATCTGAGTGTTGGTAGAGGTAAGAACTTTCTATTAGCTTGGCTGCTTTGCTTTTCTGATCTTCAGCTTGAACCACAATATCTATCTCTGGGTTTTTATTAGCCATGCTACATGAAATCATAAAGTTTAAAGGCTCTCGATTTAACTTGTCATTTTTAAATCTAGCACTTGGCAAAAGTTTGGCTAAACTCAAAATTAAAAGAACTTATTGAATGAGTGACAAATGGTTGTCAAAGAGAGAGAGAGGAGGGGAAGGGAAGAAGAGGGAGAGAAAGAGAGAGAGGGGGAGAGAGAATAGACACAGGTCTCTCAGAGTCCCATTCGGACCAAGAATGTTATAAACTTTGTCTACTTTATATATTAGTCATCAAAAGCATAAAAAAGCATAAAGCATTTTGCTTTTTCTTTTGAATTTTCAGGAACATTGCTTCATATTATTGAATGAAGAAGAGTGGCGACTCAGAAGTGATCACAGCTGCAGTCAGCTGAGGTTACAGTAATAATTAACTGGTAATTGGCACCATGGCTGTGTTTTTCATACTGTTGTTTTCTAATTTGTTCATTTCTTTATTAAACAACAATAACAAAAAACCTATGCAAACTTTGTATTAAAGCTTGGAACAAAAACATAAACCCAATGAAGTCATTGATTAACTGAACTTAGGATAGTATTTTTTTATTATAAAGCATTTGCAAATGAGTAGGAAGTTTGTTAAATTAAGTAACAATAACAAATAAGGAAAGGAAACAGTACTCACCAGAACTTACTTATTTTGTGAAAATAACTGAACATTGAAGAAAGCACTGGTAAGTCAAAGCTACCAGAGAAACAAGGATACCCTATCTTTTGAAACATGGATTATATATGACGTGATAATGATTTCTGAGGAAAAGACACTCTAAAGAAAGAGGAACCAGCATCATTAGCCTTCAACCAAAGTTCCTAGACATTATGTCATAAAAATTAAAAGTGATTCTGAAATTTAAAAGACGAGTCAACTTCAGGGAGAAATGGGAAGAAAAAGAGAAAGTTCTGTTTTGCAACATTGCATTAAACATACCAAAGACATTGTAAACCAGGAGTGTACAGCCTAAATCTAGAGAGTTAATGCTGAAACAGGTAACACTTGTCACATGCTATCCCAACTAAAATTTAAAAACTTTGTTCAAATTTAACAATTGAAACACATAAAAACCAAAACCTGAGCACTCATTGCCCCAATCATATCAAACAAGTATTTTTTAACTGTGTCAACTTTTTAAAATTTAACTTATTTTTTAATTTCATTTTACATTCCATCCACAGTTCTCCCCTACACACATACCCCCCAAGCCTTACCCTCCAGCCCACCCCCCATCCACTCTTTGCAATGGATAAGGGTTCCCATGGGAGGTCAACAAAATCTGGCACATTAAGTTGGAGCAGGACCAAACCCCTCCGCCTGCATTAAGGCTGAGCACGGCATCCCATTATAGGGAATGAGTTCCAATAAGCGAGCTCACGCACCAGGGTTAGATCCTGGTCCTACTGCCAGGTGCCTCAGTGATAGTCCAAGCTTCACCACTGTCTCCTACATCTTGATAGAGAGGGCCAGTACGGGGTTAGGGAGAATCCTGGTGCTAGGGAAATTCCCAAGAATCCACAATGACCCCAGCTAAGACTCCTAGCAATAGGGGAGAGGGACCCCAAACTGGCCTTTCCCTGTAAGCAGAGTGGTGAATACCGCAGTTATCATTGAACCTTCATCCACAACTGATGGAACCAGATGCAGAGATCCACAGCCAAGCACCAGGCCGAGCTCCGGGAGCCCAGTAGAAGAGAGGGAGGAGGGAACATATGAGCAAGGGAATCAAAATCATGATGGAGAAATCTACAGAGTCAGCTGAATTAAGCTAGTGGAAACTCAGGCCAAACAAGTTTTAAGTCACCTTTACAGACATAGTTATATATGGGATTTTGCGTAGTGGTTAAAATCTTCAATGGCCAGTGTGGCCAGTCCTTTTGATCTTCTGTTCAGGTTTCTCCTTGATACTCCTTCAGTCATCTTTGCATAGTCTTCTTTGTGTCAAACAAAACGCTTCCTCTCCTATAAAACCTGCATCCTTCTGTTTCAATATATTATTGATTTTTCCCTTTGGAAGAACTTCATTGTTTCCACTGAAGCACACCTTCCTATAAATAATTCCCCGTGCATGAAATATTTCTTATCCCCACCTATTAAGGCAGCTACCTTCTTCTCCTGTATATCCACACTATGCTTTCAATTATTATTGATATATTCTATGTTATATTATAGCATCTATTCCAGGTTCATTTTTTTTTCATTTGAAGACTTATGAATCACAGAGGAAATCTTGGCTTTAAAAGTATGTGCCTACCCAACCCTACCCTTTCCATTAACTTCTGTAAATATTATCTATTGAATCTAAACATAAAATTAACAAATTTGTAAATATTATAAAATTGTTCTCTAAAAATTAAAGATGTCTTAGATTATTATAAGCATTTACCATTTTAGAGCAGTTTAGAATTTGTAGAAAGTAGTATCTATTTTGCTTTAATTTTTATCAAAGTTACATGCTTGAAGTCCAAGGTTCATCAGTAGACAAGTTAAAGAATTAGAATTTCTTAATATATATTTCCCTTTGGGAGTGGTTGGTAATTGAAGAGAGGAATATGGAAATGGAATAGTATTTGCATTAGGAAAGTTCTTTACTACAAAACAGGGCTGAGGGAAAGGAAGCCACAATGGGCTAATTTTGGGTGAAATTATTCATTCTGAAAAGAAATGAGATGCTTTCCATTTTTT
>LOEQ01006937.1:6467-16884 GCA_001685075.1 Bramus lutescens | reverse complement strand
TAGACAGCGTTTCTCTGAGCTAGCTCTGGAACTAGCTCTTATATAGAAGGCTGGCCTCAAACTCACAGAGATATACTTGCCTCTTTCTTCTGAGTGCTGGGATTAAAGGTATGCGCCACCACTGCCCTGCTTGCTTTCCATATCTTAAGTATTCATTTTAACTTCTAATTACTGTGAAAGGTGTTCTTAAGGAAACAGTAGTCACACTATATAACATTCAAGGTGGTTGCACAAGCAAATGCATTTGGTACTTACTGATAAATTCAAAAAAATAGAACCATAGTATTTTGAAATTCTAGGCATTTCCACCGTGTATTGGAAGACATTCAACAAAGCTATTATGAGTTATTATTTTGGCTGGACGATGAGTACCAGCCAAAAGTTGAGCCTTTGGCAAACTACACTTTTAATTAAAGAACCATTGATATGCATAAAGAAACAGTATCTTTTAACTCTCCCCATGGGTCATTTAGGGTAGTTCAAATTGCCCAAACTTTTTTCATTTAGTTATTTGCTAAATAACTAGATCACATTGGTAGACCTGTGATACATTGAAGTGCTCTAATTTAGAACAACTTGTATGTTAAATTGGGAACAATTGACCTGAGTTTATAAGAATAAGTGACTCTCCTGCAAATCATTAAAAATTTAAAGTGATGGGTTTGATGAGAGTAAATTTGTTTAACTGATTCATTTTCTAGCTGAAGGGTAAAGAGAAACACTACCATTTGGAATTCCTCCCATAACACTTCTCTTCCTTGGGTGTTCTTTAAATCAATTATATATATATATATATATTTCTCTCCCTTGATTTTCAATCACATCTTATTCAAATTTTAAAACATATTCCACCCCAGTGATAGATATCTAGTTCCATTTCTTTTTTTTTCTTTCTAGAGATAAAACTTACTTTACAGTCCAGAATACCATGAAACTAATGACTCTCCAGTCCCAAGACTTTTTGTGTTTGCTGGGATTATAGCCATACACTGCCATGCTTGACTGCCACATTTCTTTACTCTCTTCCTCTACTGTACAACGTTCTTGTGAATTGGCCATGAAAACTATCTTCTATCACATCCACTATTTATCAACCATATACTATACTAACAGGTAAAAAGAAATACTTTGAAATTTCCTTTTTCTTTCTCGCTATGTGTCTCCTTTTGCCCCATCTGCCTGTATCCATCCATCCTTTGTCCCCTCCATTTTTCTTCCCTCGAAAAGGATCTTGATCGATTTTCTTTAATTACTCCAATTCCACAGGTCATATCTAGCTTTCAGATCTTATACTTTTCATGAAAAAAGCTCTCCTCCTCCCCCTCCCCAACTCCTTCTTCTTCTCTTCCTCTACCTCTTCCTCCAGCTCTGTAATTGGACCTAAGAAAACTGCTCTACCCATACTGCATATGGCCAGTAGTTTTTTATTTCTCTTCAGACAAGGTTTCACTAGGTTGCTCAGGCTAGCTCTGAATTCATTCTTTAACTCAAGTTGGCCTTGAACTTGAAATCTCCCTACTTTAGATTCCCAAGTACTGATCTTACTTTACCAGACAGTCTATATTTTTAAATCTTGGATTTTCCCAAAAGTTTGAGAGTTAAGGTTATACTGCTAAGAATAAAATGCAGTAAGATCAAAGGAGTGATTAGAAATAAATATTCCATTTCTGGGCTACAACATATAACTCTTTAGATTTCTTTCTAATATTTCTGCGGTGAAACACACACACACACAAAATGCATATTACTTTTCACTAACTTTGCAGACTCATAAACTGGATCATCTTATTATTACATTGCTAAATGGGTCATCAACAGTTGTGTCTTGGAGTCACCTCAACTTGGAAAAAAATGGATTAATAAAATTTACATATGTTTGTATATATTCATTTATGTGTGGATGTGCATCTGTGTAGGTACACATAGATGTGGAGACCAGAGTTCAGTCTTAGGCTTTACTACTTGAGAGCCATTCACCCTGTTTCTTAGAGGCAGAATATCTTACAAAGACCCGGTATTTGATAATTAGGCTAAGCTTCCTGATCGCAAAGCTGGAGTGATCACCTGTCTCCGGAACTGGGAATAACAAAAACTGAATAAGCCATTCCAATTGAATTTTAAAATTTTAGTTCAATTCATTTTTTTTACTGTTTTTACTGTTTTGTGTTTATGTGTGTGTGTTTGTATGTGAAAATGCTATAGTACATTGCAGATGTGCAGATGTCAAAGGATGATATGTAGGAATTGATTCTTTCCTTCCACCATGGTGTTCCCAGGGATTGAAATCAGGTCAACAATCTTGGCAGTAAAGACCATAACTCGATGAGCCATGTCCCTACACCAGTCTTTTCATATAAGTTCTGGGGCTTAAATTTAGGTCCTCAAGTTCAAGTTTGTACTGTTTTCCTAACCCCAAATTAATATTTTTTGTCAATGAGATGATAGATGATAGATAGATAGATAGAGAGATACAGACATACAGACATACATAGTTACAGACATACATAGATACAGAGATAAATAGATAGATGATACCATTATATAGTACACCTCTAAGGAAATTAGTCAAGGCATTTCCCATACCATATGTGGTGTATGAAACAACATTTAGGAACTTATAGGTAATATAGACTCTCAAGTCTACAAAATCAAATTTTTCATCTTAATAAGGGGCTTAAGATATTTACTTGCATTTTGAAGTTTAAGAAACATCAAACATATACAAAATGTGCAACTTATATGTGCAAAGTATGATTTGTATTACATATAATACATTACATGTATTATTAATATTTCTTTACATGGCTCCTAAATTTCTGAAATCATAGGTAGTAAAGAACAACAGGGAGTTCAAATAGGTTAATAAAGTTATTTAAATTTTCAGTACATTTCTGAGGTTTGTTAAACATAGCTAACTTTTTGAAACATAGTATTTAAATTCATAATTTGATAATTCATAGGGGAAAACAAATTATGATATAATGTACTCTGACTACTGTAGTTATCCCACTATTTATTGCATCTCAAAGTCTTTTAATGCAAAAGGAGACTGCATGCTCATTTCCCAACCACCCAGACCAGAATAATCACACAGTAACCATATTAATTACAACACTACTTGTCCAATGACATGGGCATATTTTCAGCTAGCTCTTATATCTTAAATTAGCCAATTTCTATTAATCTTTGTATCACCATGAGGCTGTGGCCTACCAGTAAGGTTCTGGGGCCTGTCTCCTTTGGCAGCTACATGGCATCTGCCTGACTCTGTCTTCTTTCACCCAGCATTCAGTTTAGTTTTCCAATCTAGCTCTATTCTGCCCTGTCATAGGCCAAAGCAACTTCTTATTAACTAGTGGTAAAAAAAAAAAATCAAGAAAACATTCATAGCATACAGAGGGGAATCCAACATCATTTTAGGGCAATTTAATTTGCCTGTTATAATGATATGTAATGGTATAGAGACTGGAGCACTAATTATAGTTGGTCTTAATAATAAAACCCCAGAGTCAGATATTGGGGTAAATGCTGAAAGATCAGAGAAGTAAAGAAACCAGCCACTAGAGAGACCATTGACCTCAACTGATTTCTCAGACTGAAGGGGGCAAGATCCTGTCTCCACAAATCCTCAGACTGAGGGGGTTGAGCTCTTTCCTGTCTCTTCCTGCCTTACATTCCTCCTTCTGCACAGCCACATTCCTTTCTATCTCCACCTCCCTACTGTTGAGATTAAAGGCATGTGACTCCACCAGATGGCTTGGTTTCTCTTTTAGACTGATTCAATCTCGTGTCCCCCAGGGTGGTCTTGAACTCCTCCGTTTTCTTTGTCCTACCAAGTGTTGAGATTAATCTTGTATGACACCACTGCTTGACCTCTATGATTAATTAGTGATTAACTCTAACCTCTGTTCTCCAGATAAGCTTTATTTGTCAGAAACAAACAAAATTTCAGCATAAGAGATTGATTTCCACCCTATGTTCTGTCACCACCAATTGATACTTTAAAATCAACTTACGTTGTTTTGTTATACAATGGTAATCAACAGACCTTCACAAATCAAAACTCAGTTTATTGTTTTGAATGTCTGGATTCAGAAAAGTGATAGAGAAATTGATAGCACAGATAGGTTCTAAATATGATGGCATATATTGCTTTAGGGAGAAAGAGAGAGAGAGAGAGAGAGAGAGAGAGAGAGAGAGAGAGAGAGAGACTTAAAAGATCTGTTATATGTTTGCCAGGACAATACTGGGAAGAGCAACTTCAAATAGAACAACAAACAACAAATAGAAATCTGCCATAATCTTTCCATAGAGTGTTTTTCATCTATCTACTGAAGCTAATCTGTTTTGCAGGTCTTTATTGACTCTTAGTTTGTACTATATTCTATTATTTAATTATAGATTATATTATATCTCTAATATAGAGAACTGTACTGATGTTCTCTAGTGTCATCAAATCCTGAACCATCCTAGTAAGTGTACTCTGCCCCATGTGTGTATTAGAAAGTCACTTAGCTTCTCTGGTCTGGCAGCTCTTACTTTGCTTGACTGAAACATGAAGAACTTGGAATCATTACAACAGAGGAATATTCTAAACACAAAGCTTCCTTAAATGCTGAGACAAGTGCCTTGTGGTTTCTCAGAGAGAAACAAGTTCAGAATTGAAAAAATCCCAAATGTGGAATATGGCATAAGCATTTTATGCAAAATACTGGCTACTCTGTACTTCTGTCTGGTCAACAGAGAAATAGTTGGACAGGATCAGAAAGAGCTCATTAAAGTCAGATATGTGCCTAATCACTTCAAACATCAAATGTCACATTTGAGAGTTTAAGTGGTTTCTCAGCCTAAAATTGGTGAGATTACATTACACAAAGAGATGTTAACATAAATAACCTCACTTTTAGGAGCATGCGGGTTCCTTTTATTATACAATTTGGAAATTCTACTCACAAAAAATAAACAAAATAAAGTAGGCTTGATTTTCTCTTTGTTTTTGTTTATGTTTTCAATATCAGCATTGTCACTCGCTAACATTACGCAGAAATTGTCAAATCCCACAGAGGGGACAGTGGAGCAAAGAAGAGCCGGTGTCCCTAGGGAAAACGAGACTCATTGGCACTGCACAGTGAGTGTTGTTCAGAAGAACTAGGCTATTTGTTAAAAAAAATCCCCACAACTGTCAGTTTGTACACGCTTATTGTCCTCAGGGAAGTGAAATATCGTCAAATGTATATGGCGACTATATTTGATTGACTTATCTATATCTTTTTTTCCATACTTTAGGTGCAGTTTTTCTCTTCTTCCTAAAATGTCTACCATAAGCAGGAACAACAATAATATTTAAAAAAATCAGTAAAGGGCTCTTCTGGAAAACAGACTACTGATCTACTTGGAATTCAAGAATCACACCAAGAACGTCGAATGCCTCTAGCTATGTAGACTCACACTCACAAGTACATTCAGAAAATGTCACAAAAAATGATATTTTGGGGGGAAAAGGAATAACGTTATATTTAACTATTACCATCAAGGATAGAGATGTTTCTTCATTTACTTATTTCCAAAGAGATTAGCAAACAATTCATGACTTAGAATTTAAATCTAAAACATGTAATTTCTATTTAGATATTAAGACTTTTGAAAATTAGAAAGTTAGGCTTTTACACATTTGATAATTCAGTACCCCTTTCAATTTGACTGCTTTGGACTGCAATAAAACTGCCAGTTCTTAACGGAGGAAAATAGACGAATGTTTTAGGGACAATTGGATTTTTATGCCTTTGGCCACTTCTCTATGCGAACTGGGGCAGTTAGTTTCACATGGGGCTTGTGGGTATGCATAACATCATGCCTCCATAAAGCACTTCTCCTACGACCTGGAAGCCAGCAGCAGCGTACTGCAAATGCTTGCTCAGCCAATGCTAATGAACAGGTGACTGCAGGAAGCATCCATGTAAGACTGTTCCACTTATATATCAATATGTGCGCAGTTTACTGTCCTCCTCCCCAGATTAGAGTAAGCTAAATGACTTGAAACTGATGATAAGTACAGTGAGATCTCAGTGCTCCCTTATATAGAAAGGAAAAAAAAGAGTCTGGTAGATGTTGTGTGAGAGGGCCTGCTTTTGGTCCCATCTGCCCAGCTAGCTTAGCCCTGAAATAACCACATAGAAATTGTATTAATTAAATTATTGCCTGGCCCATTAGCTCTAGCCTCTTATTGGCTAACTCTCACATCTTGATTAACCCATTTCTATTAAATCTGTGTATTACCACATGATTGTGGCTTACCAGTAAGAGTCTAACTTATGTCCATCTCAGGCAGGAGATTCATGGCGCCTGCCACTCTGCCCTTCTTCCCAGAATTCTGTTCTGTCTTCCCCGCCTACCTAAGTTCCACCCTATCAACTAGGCCAAGGCAGTTTCTTTAATTACCAATGAAAGCAACAGATAGAAAGTGTTATTTCTCAAATATGTAATAAGTATACTTTTAGACACCTGACATTTTTTAACCTACAGTCATAGTAATATCCACACAACCACATATCTATAACACACATGTATGTATGCATATACATATGCAGGCTCACATATCACACACATGTGAGCATATGTGTGTGTATACCATACACACACACAAATACAGTCTAACACAAACACACACCAGGAGATGAATCGTTGTTAAAGTATGGCTTTTAAATTCATAGTTACAAGACTTGAGGACAGCCATTTTATAATACACTCAGTAATGCAGATGTGGTCTCTGACAGAGTTTTTTTTATAACTTGTCCAGTATTTGTTTACTTTCTAAACTCAGTAGAGATGTGCTTACAGTCCCTCTAGGATGAACTGAAAGTCAACACTTGGTGAAACTAGTTTTAATTTTGAGAAAGTTTCCACAGGTAAGGATGCAAATTCGTCACCTTTGCCATGACTTCTGGTAGTGTCCTATAAAAATACTTAATGAAAATTTGTGTAAGTTGTTACACATATGATTGTGTAAATGTATGTTTGTGTAAAATTTTGCATGATATTTTTGCAATCCATTCCGCCAAATGTCATCATGTGAGGCATACTCATATGTGTAAAAAGTTCCTTTATTAATCATTCAACCACAACCTTACGTGGACCGCCAAGCCCTCCTAGAATAAATGAGCCAATTCAATTAAAGCAATGGTTTGAATAATCATTTTTTCTCCTGTGTACTTTTTCTGTTGTTTCTCTTTTTGTTTATTTCTTCCTTTATTCTTCCCTTTTCACTAGCCCTAAGACAACACAACATACCAAATTTCAAAATCATTTGACCAGATTCACATCTAAATTTCTGAATGAGTCACCATTAGTTTGTTTAAATCCTCACATCTCCCTAGTGTCAGTGTAACAGTTTAGCATACAGCAGGAACTCAGCAAGAATGGATTGACCGAGCAAATGATTTCAACAAATGAATACTTTCCACGTAATTTAGCTGTGAGATTGTGTGTGTGTGTGTGCGTGTGTTGTGTGTGTGAAATAGCATAGGGTTATTTTTTTTCTTTAATTACTGTCCTAAGAAAATTTGAATGACATTATTTTATATTCCAGAGTCATGGAGCCCAGCATGATATGAACTCATGAATGGAAAGTCAATAAATGCCTTGCAAGCTGATTGGCTCATAAAAATATCTGATTAAAAGGTAGGAAGAGTCTTTGACAGTCTCTTCGGAGGTATTAAAAATTAATGGAAGGTTATTTCAGGCAAGCAAAGGGGCAACAGAGAAAACAAATGAGCCAAGTAGTTGTTTGGGCAATGCTTTGTACCAAATGAAAACTATTTCCATAGTATGAAAGATTAGAATATCTGAAGGAATTAGAATTAATGAGACACTAGCTCTGCTTTATATTTAAATATATATGTTAGTGCTAAATGCCATTTTAAACAGGAAAATCCTAAAAGCAACTCCCGCTGCCTCCGTCCTCACTTGGCATACCTCCTAACCAGTTTCACAATGGGGAGCAGAGCAGGACTCACTCCTGGGGTCTGAATCATGACACTGGATGCTGGAAATAAGAGAACAGAAATATTTCCTGTTCCCTAGTAGCATTTTTACCCAAGCTATCACTTTATCCCTTATGTTGTTGCCAAATTCTCATTTTCTTAATCTTAAAAATAAGAAAATGTGGAGGGGTGATTTTCACCTGGTTTTCATGCTACCCCCAACACACACGCACATACTTACAATGAGCAAAATTAAGACTCTATTCCTAGCCCTGTTCAAAAAATAAGGAAATAAAACCACAGTATTTATCAAGAAGCATAAATCTTCTGCACATGTTTAAAGACACAATGTTTTGAGGAAGCAGTATATTTGGGAGGCATACTCGAGGGTTATATGTAGACCATTTTGTTTAGTTTAGTGTTGTGTGCTAGCCAAAAAAACAAGGTAGTTTAGGACACCAGGACACTATTTGCAATATAGATTAATGGGCAATTTGATTCCTTCCATTGTAGATGAGTTTTAATAAGCCTGCTAATTGGTTCTCAAGAATGTAGTTGTTTGTGCATATAGAACTAGTGAATGTTAGAACATTATAGGAACTCAACAAAGGGCAGGAATGTTGGAATGTGGAAAAGTGGAGCAAACCCAATGATCATGTTTAGAAAGTGTTCATAATTTGTCCATCGTAAGGCACTCATGGAACATCAGACATGATTCTTTTTTGAGTTATGTACTCCATGACACAGAAAGTCATTGTAGGATATATGTAGACCCAGAAAACACCAGGAATTATCAGTTAATTCACAAGTCTGATACAAGAGAGAAATTCTTGCATTCAGTAAGGCTGAGGCCAGGGAATGAAGTTTGAACTTGCTACCTGGATTACTGTCAAGAGTCATTCAAGGCCAGTGTGAGCTACACAGTAAGGTACTCTCATAAAAAGGGAGATTGAAGGGATGGTAACAAGCTTGCCAGGAAAGTGTGAGGAACTGAGTTCAGATCCCCAGCATCCACATAAAAGCTGGGACTGACTGAGTTTCTGCATCTCCATGCAGGAGAGAAGGTTCCTGTTGTTGATGGCCAGCCAATATAGCTGAAAAGGGAATCTCTCGGTTTTGCAAGACATCCTAACTCAACAAACACAGCAGAGAGCAATACTGGAAAATGCCAGATGCTATCATTTGACCTGCACACAGGCAAGCATATATACACACATGTGAATATAACCACCATCGCACATACACATGTGTGTACACACACAAAATAAAAAGCAAAAACGATAATTTTTAAACAATTCATCCTATGCCAATTTCTTTTGTAAGCATACAAATAATCACCTCAAGGAATAGTACACAGCATTTCAATGAGTAATCAGCCAATAGAAGACATGGCATGTATCATGCATGACAGAGGTCAAGGTCCCTAATTCCCTATGCATTTTCACTGGCCACCTGTTCCCTTTGTAAGCCACGAGACATCTTTATATAGTCTCCCACACTACCCCTGACCTACGAGAATCACTTAAGCAGCATACAGTTTACTCTAGCACAGAATCCTCTTTCTCATAGTCTGCTCATTTACCAGAATTAGAAACTCTGCATTAATAAATATTGGCCTTATTCTCAATTCAAAAGGACTAGCAACAGTGGATGCAGAAGCCTTTGTAATAAGAATGCAGTCAAAATCGGATTTTGATGATGGCACTTGATAGCTCACTACTGTCCAACTTAACTGAAGTTGTCCTGTTTCCTTATTAGCTTGTCATCAGGACTTTGGTATCACTTACTCTTTCTTCCCCAGCATTCAAAACATTTCTATCCCAAAACCTCATCTATAGGATTCTTTCCTTTTTCTCTGCAACTCCTCTTACCGTCTCTTTTCCTATCTCCAAAGATGGATGATGATAAGTTGTGACATCAACTCACAAAGCAGAGATTGGAAGGTAAATGAGATGTTGGTCAGAGAACACCTCCATGAGCAGAAGGGGTGGAAAGAAAGCAGTAATGTATTGGTGATGGGACAGAACTCTGATGGAGTCCCAAAGACCAAGCATTCAAATACTAGAGCCCATGTGGTATGTTCCATATTCAAGGAATAAAAGAGGATAAGTCTTCCATGAAAGAATACTAGTGCTTATACCACATTAGGAACCAGTTTGTTCTGCCCCCTTGTCCCAGATCCAAATAGATCGGCCCCTTATATATCTTTCTTGCTTATTTATCTAGTGCTGTGATAAAACATCACGACAAAGGTGACTTACAAAAGGGAACACTTAACTTAGGTTTACGGTTTACAGTTTCAGAGGGTTAGAGTCCATGACAGCAGGGCAAAGGATGAAGAAGGTCAGGAATAGCTGAGAGTTTCACTTTGATATGCAAGTATGTGGATGGGAGAGATGGGGAAGAGAGAGAGAGAGAGAGAGAGAGAGAGAGAGAGA
>LOEQ01006936.1:46307-65558 GCA_001685075.1 Bramus lutescens | reverse complement strand
TTTCTCCCAGCATTCAGTTTAGTTTTTCCCACCTAGCTCTGTTCTACCCTATCACAGGCCCAAAACAGCTTCTTTACTAACCAATGATATTCACAGCACACAGAGGGGAATCACACACACACACACACACACACACACACACACCACATGCCCATACATTCTCTCTCTTGGCCACAGGGGAAGCCTAAGATGCAACAGAAGGCAGGATCTTAGTATCTCTGGGGTACTATCTCCCTCCTTCTCTCATAAGAGGAAGTAATGGGTTGTCTGAAGAACTCCACATCTTGTGAGAGAACAGAGGCCTGCTCCTGGTAGATAACCAGAGTCCATTTTACGAGAGGCTTGCTCAATTAGGGACCTTTTGTGTGGGAACAGAGTGGGGGAGAGTTTGAAGACAGGACTTTTAAAGTCCTTCTGTTTTCTTCCCAGATGGTGAAGCTAAACATTGTATATAGCCTTATAGTGTCAGTCATCCCATCATAGATGCCCTGGTTAAAACTCCCCAGAGCCAACTATAGGCCCTTCATAGTCCCACAACTCCTCTGTCCTGATAGCCTATACTCTCCCTTCCCCCACACAGTCTACTTCCATTACATGCTACTTGCTCAAGGACATGGAATGTGTTTTGGCTGAGCTTTAGGTACTAGCTCCCCACCCCATGCCCACCAAGCTCTAATCTTCCAAACATCTTCATAGCTTATTTTCTCCTTGTCTCCGGATCTCTGCTCACTTCTTTAATATACCAGTGCTAGCACATTTCTCATGTGTTCAAACTTTCCCCTAAGAGATACCTTGTTATGCATTGTTTGTCTTTATTGTAGTTCTGGCATGTGTCTAGGTCGCTGCAATTAGCCTGTTTCCATTACATGTTTCCCACTCTGAATGCAGCAACATTTTGTTCATCTCATCTTCCACAAGACATTTGTTGCTAAAACTTTCTGAATTATAAACAGTGATGCCTCACTGTCCAGAATGGCTTCACAAGGTCTGCTAGTAAGGGCATAATAAGATTTCATCCTAGGATATCTTTAAAAATGTGCATTCAGAGGTCAAAGGGTAAGAGGGATTTTCTGGGAGCTGGACTCCAGAGGTGGTGTTGAAAGTTGTACACAGACTTCCTGCTAATGAACAGTGCATAGACTCCTGGAAAGAGCTAAGGGGGTCGGAAACCTAAAAAAGTCACAAAGTATGTGTGAACAGTTGTCTCCATGGTTCCCTAGAGGAACATCTACTGTTTGAGAGAGACATCTCTGGACACTGCCACAGGCCACCCTCTGGGAAGCATCTGTCACCAATGACAAGGAGCAGCTGTGACAGAGGTTTGGTCTATAGACATTTAACCCTTAGGTAGTTGCGTTTCCTCCCTGGGCCTTCTTCCATGCGTCACTTTTATTTACCTACAGGGAAGAAAAGAGAGAAACTGGTCTTTGTCGAAAGCCCTCAATGTGTTGGGAGAGTCACAACTTCCAATGGGAATTTTTGGTAGGATTTAGGCCCTGAAAATGGTGGGAAGAAACTCAAAACAGTTTCAGAGCTCCTGAATTAATAAAACCCAGATTTGAGAGGCCCAGTGTGGGCTGTGGTCCAGCAAAAATGGCTTTATTATCATGTCTATTTGCTTAGCCACCTCTTGGGCTTATTCTGTATTCTCTGTCATCACCTCTCTCTCTTTCTCTCTCATTTTCTTTCTCTTTTCCTCTTCCTTAATCCTACGTATATGTGTCAGATTTATCAACAGGATTTCATGATTCCACTTTGAGGGTCATGAAAAGAAGAAGGGAAAGGTCTAGTTCCTCCAGAAACTATTAGAATGCTGAAGAAGTCTGTGCATACTAGAATAACTAATGCCCTTGATCTTGGCTTTGGCTTGGTTATACAGGGCATGTTCTTGGTGTGAATGTCCGTGTGCACTGTGGAAATGATAGTTCCTTCCTTCAATGCTATCATCTGGGTCACAAGACCTCATAAAGATCCAAAAGGGTAGCATCATGGTCTAGCTTTGAGTCTATAAACAGATCGGTTTAACATTTCTCAACATGCAATATCAAAATACACGTAGGCCAAGTGTCCTCTGACAAAGAGGTCGAGGCAACTTGGAAAAATGAACAAAGTATCAACTTGCAAGTAAAGAGACTGAACTCAGCCCTGTCATTATCTGCTCAGTGATCTTAAAACTGACTTAACCCTGTGGACTTCAGCTATTTCATTACAAAATGAAGACTTGGAGGTGGATGAACATCCACTTTAGGGATCTAGCAGACACAGTTCCAGATAGAGCTTAGTTTGACACTTTTTAACATTGGAAGGTATTACACTTTTTTTTTCCCCTGTGTCTGAAGTCACTTGATGTATAATCCCTTGACATCCAGAGTTATTTTACAGCTGCTGTGTTACTCGGAGGCTGCTGCATGATGTCTCAGCCCTGAGTTAATTCCTGAGCAGATAGGAGGATCTCTATTTTCTCATCTCTGCAATTACGGCATAGTTGTGGGATGGGACGTGCTCTGAGGCTTCTCGTTTGATGCGTCTTCCTGCTCCTGGCTAACTTCCCAGGCACGTGCTTTGGGGAGCACAATCTTTTTGGAATTAGGTCAGCTCTGTCTTACCATACCCACTTGTTATCCCTCTTGTCTGTGATTCAGGGGAGTGTGCCCCAGGCCTACTGTTCTGCATCTATTAGGAGGCCACAATATGCTTCGGAGCGCAATAGAGAAAGGCATTGTTTTAATTAAGTATTTCTATCTAAATAAGGACTTGAATCTACTGCAGTGGCTTCCCAAAGGGCATTTTCCATAATTTTAGAAGGAACATTCCATTAGAAGACACTAGTAAAAGCATTCACCTCTTACTAACCTTTGTGAGAACAGCCTGCTTCTTGTCTAGGGCTGCAACATTTACCTTGCTGAAACATCAGATTTCTCCTATCCTTCCCTGCGACCAACCCCTAATGTCTTGTAAAATTCAAGTTTGTTTACATGCTTCCTTTTTTGTTTTTCTGTTTTTTTTTTTAAAGAAGATTTTCTATTCTCTGGTCCTATCTTAATTTCTTATGCATATTTCACCTCTCTATTCTCTATAAGTTTTCCCAGTTCCTCAATAAGCATATTTCTGTCTTTGGGGAGAAAACAGATTAAAGTTTAATTGATTACTCACTAAGTACTAAGTATCATTTGAGATATTTTCACACTTGATACCAGGTTTTATAGCTGAAGAAATAAAGAATCAGAGAGATTATAATATTGCCCAAGTCATGATGGGAAAGCTGGAGCTGTTCTTGGGTCTATTGGTCTATAAACCCATCATTGTCTCCACTGAACACACTCAGTCTAGGGGTCCTACACCCCTGTTCGCTAGCCAGCAGGAGTGTTCTGAGAGTCATCCTTAGCTGACCAACCCCACATCTGTTCCTCAAGCCTTCTATCTCCACTGTAAGCAACTATATCCTCTTATTGAAGTTATTTCTGCATATGTAATGTGAGTAACTTCTGAAACTTGATATAGTTTACGCTAGGTGAATGTTTTTGCTTAGATGATACCAATATTTAATAAATTTCAAAGCTATTCACCTTACATCTTCATTTTATAAGTCAGAAAACAATAACCTAGAGGGGTAAAAGACAGTTTTCGGAATCCTCAATCCTTTTTCCTAGGTGAGAGAATATGGAATAATAAAGAAGTCCTTATTGTTCTAATATGCATTGGTTAATAGTATTTTTCTTAATTTGCAGTTACAATTGAATGGAACATATTGCAAAATTTATAATAACTTTTCAGCTCTCTTTAAATGAGAGTTAAAGCTTTGCTTTCAACGCAAAGGTCCAAGTCATACGGAGCCGCCAGTGTTTCTGATGTCCAGATAAGCACAGCGCTAGGGTGCTGAATGATAAAGCCAGCTAGTGACCAGAGACTCTTCTTAGAGGCAAGCAGTACATCACAAAAAGAAATCTCTCAAGAGGGAACTGGTGGTGTACACAAGTTACCATGTAAGGAGACATCTGAATGTCTTTTCGACAGCATTATTATTGATAGTATTTCTGACTCAGGCCCAGATAGAAGACAGCACATTTCACATAGTAACCAAACGTTATTTTAAAAGGAACTGTCTGTGCAGGTATAGAATTGGAAGAGATAATGAGTCACCGTGGGACTCAATGAGTCATACCTTGTGACCGTGGATGGCCATTACCATTTTTGAGAGTTTAAGGAGGCAATAAGAAAAACGAGACTTGCTGGAAGCAGCAGCTGCTGTCACATGGGAGAGGAGGCTTCTGCTTAGAATGTGACCATGGGATGAACTTTACACCTCAGCCCAACAAAGACAAGAGTCAAAAATACCCTGGCATCTCTCTTTTCCAACTCCTCACCTCTTACTAATATCTATCATTAGCCACAACCAAGGAAACTCTTTGCTACATCTCAGAGTTCAGGGCAAAGCAAAAGAAGGGAGAAATAACCCGGCGTGGTCAGTCTTTAAGATCAGAGCAAGGGTCAGTCTTTAAGGGCAGAGCAAGGCATACGTTGTGTTTTAATTCTTTGTTTTGCCTCAGTTCTCCCTGAATTGTCTTGAATGTGTGACTAATTCATAGCTACCGAGGGGAAATGTATCTGCCACATGCTTGTACTGGAGCAGATTAGAAATAGCCATCAGAAGGTCAAACATAATTCGCTCTGGCAGCTCAGTTCTCTTAGCTGACCAGGAAGACAGAGCACATCTTTCAGCCATAGAAAAATCCTCAAGAATTATGTTCTGATCTTTATATTTTCAAGTCTTAGGGTGTCTAGTCAGTGGCATTTCTGTACCCTGCCAACACTGACAGAAGTTGATCTGCTGAGAATTAAATATGTGTGTGCATATAATATAAACAGAAAATATATATTATAAACCTTTTAATGGATGAGCTGATATTAGGAAGCAAGTAGGCAAGACAAATAAGTTTGGCAAAGCTAAGTTGCTGCAGTGTGACACCCATGCAGACAGAAACAAAGCAGATTTGCAGGGACAGGGTCTTTGCTGCTAACATCTAAACAGTTGAAAATACAGGTTTCATGCAAGTAGCCAATCCCTAATATAGGAGAAGCAGGAAGATGGGGTGTGTAGCCAAGGGGGTAGAGCGTTTGCTTAGCATGCACAAAAATCTGAATTTAATTCCCAGTATCCAAACCCAGGGGTTGTGGAACATGCTTGTGTTCCCAGCACTCAGGAAATGAACTTAGGAGGAACCAGAGTTCAAATTCATCCTTGATTATAAAGTGAGCACAAGACTGAGCTGAGCTGATGAGTCCCTATTCTTCAAGAATAAAACAAAACAAAACAAACAAAGGAACTAAACAGTGTGTCTCCATCCTTAGCTCCTTGCCTCATCCTGGTTTAAATCTACTTCGCGTAAGAGGAGACAGACAGCTCGTTGTTTCCCAGACGCTCATACCCGAATAATCACACAGAAACTATATTAATTACAACACTGTTTGGCCTATTAGCTCAAGCTTCTTATTAACTAACGCTCACATCTTAAATTAACCTATTTCTATCCATACAATTAACCTATTGTATCGCCATGAGGCTGTGGCCTGCCAGAAAGGATCCTAATGCTCTGGTGTGTCCTCCTTCAGCAGCTACATAGTGTCTCCTTGACTCCACCTGCTCTCTCTATATATCGCTGTTCTGATTTCTTGCCTAGCTTTACTCTGCTAAGCCATTGCCCCAAACAGCTTTATTCATCAACCATGAAAGCAACACATATACAGAAGGACATCCCACACCAACTTTGTCTCTTGATGGAAGAGTCAGTTATCTGATAACATTTTAGGACGTTTGAAAATGAATCAGACAGATCTATAGCCCATCCATACATCATTCCCTTCTTGGTTACAACACCAGTAAGATTAACGGGAGAAGGTATGCCATTGGTCTTCCAGGCTAAGGGAATCTACCACTACCTTAAAAACTTAAAAAAAAAATCAACTTCCTAGAACACTTATTAGACCTGGTGATGTTGATTGGTACAAGTTTTGGGAGGACTCTCATGCTTCTGGGTCTGCATCTGTCCTCCAGGTGGCAGGAGCACCTTCTAGACTGTTCTGCAGCCTGGGAGAGCAGTGGGCCAAGCCAAACATAACTATGGACATGCACAGGAACAGTGTGTGCTTTTCTTGATTCCCAGGAAACCAAATCTTAGCAAAGGTCAATAGTGCTGATATGCTGTGTGCAACCCAAATTTGGGTATGAAGGACAAAGATTGGGCCTTGGAACTTCCTCTGGCCAAACACTCTTGAGCAGTCTCTTGGGCTCCCTCTAAGTCATTGTTAATTGGGTTCTTTAAGCTCTGTTTATTCAGTGTTAGAAATTCTTGGTCAGCCTAACTCAAGTATTCATGATAGAACACTGAACACTTCTCTAGTCTCCCAGGGGAGGAACCAGGAACCACAGACACCTTCATGCTCAGATTCACCCGTTCTCCTCCAGGCTTTCTGCCCCACCTCATGAACTTTTAGGCTGTGGCAGAATATCCCCTGCTTAGCCTCAGTGTCAGGAACAACCACCATACCTGGGATTGATGACTTGACTGTTCTTTCTGGAAGTCTGAAGGATTTTGCCTAGCTTTATGTTAAGCCTGGTCCTTTGCAGGTTCCTGCTGCCATCAATGCATCTCATCCAGGCAGTCATGCTAGAAACTGGGGGCTCAGGCCTATATCATCCACATCCTCATCATCATCAAGCCATTTCAATTTTGTCCTCTCTTTGTCTCTGTTCTTCCACTGCTCAGATACACCAGCCTCTTTTGCCCTGACTGTGTTCATTCCCAACGTTTCTCCAATTCACCTCCATTCTGCAGCCAGAATGATTTCTTTTCAAACTGCAAATCCCTTTATTTACCTTCTCTTTAAACCCTTCAATAGCCTCCTGCACTCTCTGGAGGAAAAAGTGAAGTGCACAAATCGGCTCAATAGGTCTTCCTTTAGTCCTTCCTGACCCAGAAGCCTCCTGCTAGGTTGTTGTCTTGTTGGCCAATTGTCTTCCACCCTTTAGATCCCAACCTCCTTTTCACCCAAACACCAATGTGGGCAATGCCTGCTTTGATGTCACTCTTTCTTCCCCTTTAAGACTTAGACTTAAGCTTGAAGCTAACAGACACTTCCTTGGGGTACCCTTCATGGCTCTCTGAACAGGATCCAGTCTTCCTGCGTTATCTTTTCATGGCACTCTCAGGCATTCTGACCTCAGTGCCTGCTCCTTAGTCACCGTTTGAATGCCGACACAGTGTTGATTATTTCCCACCTCTCCACTCAGATGCATCCTACGTGGGCAAATGTAAGCTTTATTCACTCATAATGAATATTATCTGCAACGCCTGCCTTACAGATGGACAGCGTGTCAGTAAATGTGTAAATGGACCGCTCCGGACATCCTTAAAGCGAGACCTCTTCCCCGTGCTACCACTTCCGTGCTCAGCTCTTCCCTTCCGGCTCAGTCTGGGTCCTCAATAACCCAGGTTCCGCCCATGGGAAGTCAGTCCTTCTTCAGTCCTTCAGCTATGCTCTGTACCCTCACATGGAAGGGGAGACCACAGGAGCGGACCCAAAGGATGAAAAAAATCTAACATGGATGCTGTTCCTTTGTGGCTCTACCACCCTTTTCTGCACCTAGAGTCACTTTCTGGAGTTAATTGCTTTAACCATTGTAGGAACTTCCCAATACCAAACTGCCGAATTCTGCCTGCATCCAGCATATATGGGTATCAGTGGGCCGGCCACACGTAATATATTTTTTGTATGAATTGAATAAAATGTTACTAAAAACGATCCCTAAAAGTAATGAAATGATTTAACCACTGCTAGAGTGCGGGACCTTAATTCATGATCCAGCTGGATTTCTTATTGATTTGAAAAGTACCTTATGTAAATCTTTCTGCAACCTCAGCAAGGTCCAGGATTTGCATATTTGATGGGGAGGGAGGGGAGAGGGGCGGGCTCCCTCAGCATTTAATCCCAGCTCTTCATACTCATGACTTTGTGGTTTTCTATTCTTTCTCAGGATTGGAAACCAGAAAGGAATGTTTCACATGACAACAGAAGAAAGGGAATTAGCTGAAGGGATGAATAGAGGGCTAGTTTTCAAGCGGAATGGTCACAGCCGTGTTATGGAAATGAAGGAGGGGCGTGTCTTCACCTGTGCCCTCAGATCAGGTTACGATCAGAATGATTCATCTGCCTATTTATGGAAGTATTTGTGCCCATACAGGTTGGCGTTGTCTGCGTTCTACCTCTATAGCAGACTACCTTAGAGGGAGGAATTAATGATGGAAAGAACTTTGTTCCACGCCGTCCTGGAACCTGGGAGGCCCATAGCATCTGTTTGACATCTGTCCTGGAGGCTCCCACTGAGGTCTTCCACGGCAGGAGGCAGAAAGGAAAGATCCCAAGAGAGCAAGGAGGGGCCTGGCCAATCCCTGCTCTCAGTAACTACCTCATTCCTATGATAATGGGATGAATGCACTCAAGAGGACGACCGCAGCTCTGTCACCTCTCCTTCAGCCCCACTTTCCAATTACTGTTTTGTGCACTCTGGAGTCATGGTCAAGCTACAGCATATATTCTTGTAAGTGAATTCTTTTTAATCTAGGAAATGAGTGACCAATCATTCTAATCAGATAGTGTACGGTGTTATTAAAGAATGCAGCCTTTATTGAACCATTGCTGTTGCTCAACAGCATCTTAGCCACCTGCTTGTTTCATTTCGTTTTTAATTTATAGAGGATAAAATGAAGCTATGTGATAAGATTCCGTACACTAAAGAAGTGAGTTTGCATGTTCAGAATTTTTTTCCTACTTGAATTGATTCTTTTGAAGCACTGACTCCATTGCCTGGTCAGTTAGTTGTTTGGGTGGAAGCGCCACCCCAGGCCCGCTCCCCTGGAGTTGCCTGAGTCAGGACACTGCCCCCAAGAAAGTCTGCCATTGGCAGCTCCACCTCTGAGCATATATGCTCCCACCCCATGGCTTCCCCTCGTGGTCTCCTCAACTTCCCCTGGGACCGCTCCAGAATTCTTTGCTCAGAATAAACTTGGATTTATTAATTTGGTTTGATTGGCTTATAACGTCAGCGGCAGCGGATTCCCAACAACCAGGAATTCAATTTAACATCAGTCATGCGATTCTAAGAAGAATACATGAACACGTCTCAACTAACCAAAGTATGGAAAGTTAAGGAACTGGCTCTCATGAGCTCTTCCCTGAGAAGACTTATTTCTCCCGCTCTCCGCATTTCTTAGTTGGCTGTAGCTCTTTGAGGGTGAGGCGTCATGGGACTGTCCCGGTTCTCCATAGCGTGTCTATTGCTGATAGCCTTGTTCAGCTCCTGTATCTGCAGTCATGTTGGTGAGACTTCTGATGTTACTAGGAAACACAGTAACAGCAATTAATGGGGGGGGGCATGAATTTGAAAGAAAGAAAGGAGGTGAATATGGGAGGGTTTGAAGGGACAGAGGGAAGCAGGAAATGATATAATTAAATTGTAATCAAAATTAAAAAATAAAAAGACTTGGCTCTGGATCACACAGTGGGTAATGGCAGAGGCAAAATTCTGCTCAAGATTGTACAGTTACAAAAATTCTTTCTGATTCTTAGGAAGGTGGATGTCAACTATAGGGTTAGCTGCTGGAAAAACCACCAAGGCCATTATTAAAGAGCTAGCTATGTGATTTGGTAGCAGAAAAACCACTGCGATTCAGCTGTTCAATGACTTTGACAAAGGGAACTTTTTCTAGAAGGAATGAGCTTGCCTTCTGGAAGGCACAAAGTGGTTCAAGATATCAAACACTTCCTCAGACATGTTCTTAGAAACAAAAAAAAAGTAACACATTGTTATCAACTTTGTGTACCGTGTAATTTCTCATATCAAGCTGACACCTTTTCTTTCTTTCTTTTTCTATTTTTTGAAACAGTCTCTCATAATGCATCACAAGTTGGCCTTGAACTCAGTCTTTCTACCTCAGCCTCCCAAACACTAGAATTACAGCCTGCACCATTCCGCCCAGCAGTCAGCTGATAACGCTTCCGTTCTCTTAGGGCTATAGGAATTACATTATCGTGTCTTACTTATGCTTCCTCACTTCCTTATGACTCCAGAAGTTCCAAGTTGCAAATGAACTTTATTAGAAAAAAAAAATCCTTCACTTCTTTGAAAATTATTCCCCCTTTTCCGCCTGTTTTCTCCTTGGGAACTACTTTGAAACTGTTTTTGCTACCCCTATTTATAGCTTTCCAGTTTTGGCAGGTATGTGAATGTTTCTAAGTGGTTTGTTTTCCTTGCTATATCCAGTGTTGATTTAGGTCGCTTTGCCACTGAAACAATTGGAAGCACTTTCAAGGAAGGCAAAGTCTGTGGACCACTGATAACATTGTAAAAGCCAGATAGCTAGAGTTTCTTTGGGTACTCAGAATGAGTAGAAAATATTAGTGGTGTCATGACTCAATAACATAGTTATTTTTCAGTCCATGTGTCTGTCTGACATACATGTTGTGGAGGAAGTCTGCCTTGACCAAAGTAGGACAAGGACTTTCTGAACGTATTTCCAGTTACTGGAGCTCTGCGTTTGAAGTCAGGATCGAAAGGACCTTCTCTCTGAGCTCACTTCTAATGCTTGAGTTTTAACCAAGCTCTACTTTGGGGAAAAAAAGCAAACATGAGAGCTACTTTTGTATGGAAGAGGTACCTAGAATGTCTGCTGTTTGTTTCATAAATGGCTGAACTAAATAAATATAATTGGAAGCCACTAGAATTATAGGCATCTTCCCATCTGGCATGTTTTTATGGGTGGTATATTTTGTTTTCTGAAAATTCCCACCCACTCACTCCCTATAATTTGTGGGCCTTGAGAAAAGTCAATTTGCCCCATAAGTGCAGAGGACAAGCTGGCTTGGGGTCATCTCACTTTCTTTTGTCTCCTGGTTCTCATCTTTGGTGCTCTAGGGAGGGGACGACATGAGATACAGACCCAGTCCAGAGAGACAGACTTCTAAAGTCAAAGGTACCAGGGAACATTGCAGTGTCCCTGAGGCTAAGTGGCTTCTAGTCGACCTCCTCAGGGACAAGAGGAGAATGGAATTCCAAAGCTAGTGAGACAGCTCAGTGAGTAGAAGTGTGTGCCAAGTCAAGCCTGAAGACCTGAGTTCAATCCCTGGGATCCACATGATGAAAGGAGAGAACCAGTTTCCACAAGAGGTCCTCAGACCTACACGTGTGTCTTGTGGCATCCGCTCCACGTGTGTCTTATGGCACCCACACTAAATAAATAGGGGTTGTGTTTGGTGGTTTAGGGTTTTGTTTGTTTGTTTGTTTGCTTGTTTTTCAGGATGTGGTGACTCCCTGCCTACCATCTGTGCCTTCAACAGATGCAACAAAGCAGTTCCTGAAGATACTCAGGAGACCAGGGCCCATGAGTGGCCCCACCCATCAGTGGGGGTTGCAGAAAAGGCAGTCAGAAGAAGCAGTTGACCAGTTGACCTTGTAGGAGGACAGGCCTTCAAGGTCACTCAGTCAGGCCAGGTCACTTCCAAAGCAGATCTGAGGCATTTGCAAGCACATCCTTGTCTTCACCTCCACCATCCCCCTCAGCCCCCCTCCTATAATAATCAGTTTAGTTCTTTTCCCACGTTTCCTGGGATTTATTTCCAACCCCCTCTTTCTTTTGCTAACTCTCATGTGTAGTAGTATTTCAAATGTATTTTAATAAATAAAGACTGCCTGAAGATCTGAGAGTAAAACAGTCCCACTGGTCAGCCTTACAGACCAGGTTATGCTAATACACACCTTTAATCTTTGTAGCCTAATGACAGGCACCTTTAATCCCAGTAACCACACTAGTTGCCATAGAAACCGGGAAGTGCATGCCTTTAATCATGGTGGTGCATGCCTTTATTCCCTAGAGAGGATTATAAAACGGGAGGAAATAGCTCTCAACACACAGTCTCCTTCTGAGATTCCAGGGGGCAGAATCGCCATTTCAGACTGAGAGCCTGTGGCTGGCTGTTTTACTTTTCGGATCTTCAGGTTGAACCCTAATTTCTGACCCTGAGCTTTTATTAATTGTGCTTCACTCCTGTATTCCAAACTGAACTGGCCAGGAACTTGCCATGTAACTGTGGTGGTTTGATTGTAATTGGACCCTACAATCTCATAGAGAGTGGTACTACTAATAGGAGGTGTGATTTTGTTGGAGCGGGTATGGCCTTGTTGGAGGGAGTGTGGCACTGTGGGGGCGGGCTTTGATGTTTCCTATGCTCAGGATACTGTCCAGTGTCTCAGTCAACTTCTTGTTGCCTTCCGATCAAGAGGTAGTCAGCACCATGGCTGCCTGCATGCTGTCATGCTCTCTGCCATGATAATGAACTTAACCTCTGAACTGTAAGCCGCCACCTCAAATGTTCTCTCTTTATAAGAGTTGTAGTCATGGTGTCTCTTCACAGCAATAGAACCCCTAACTAAGACAGTAACCAAGGGTGACCTTGGGCTTTGGATCTTTCTGCCTCTCTCCTGTAGGAGTTAAAGACATGTAGCAACATGCCAGTGTTAGGAGAATCCAGGGTTTGAACCCAGGGCTTCAGGCATGCAAATGAGGGTCTAAGACTGTAGTCCAAGCTGGTCTGGGACCTTCTGCAGCCCGCCTACCTTAGCCTCTTCTTCAGGGCTAGAATCACAAGTGCAAACACCACACCCAGTTCCCTCTTTCCAACTCTCCAATTGAATTTATTTTGGAAAAATTTTCAGCTTTAATTATGGCATAATTGAAAAATAAAAACTGTACAGGCATATGATACGATGTTTTGATGTGTGTGTACACTGGGATACACAGCTATAACCCTAGTACCCCTGAAGCAAAGACGAGGGCATCAGGAATTCTAGACCAGTCTGGGGCCCATGAGATATGTCTCAAACAGACATAAACAAAGGAAGCAAATAAATTAAAATATCCATCACCTTACATACACTCCCATCTTTTTATTTTGTGTCTGTTTCTACTTGTTTATTCTTCTGTGAGTGGGTATGTGAGAGAGACAGAGAGAGAGAGAGAGAGAGAGAGAGAGAGAGAGAGAGAGAGAGAGAGTGTGTGCACATGCCACAGTGCAAGTGTAAAGGCTAGAGGACAACCTGTAGGGATTGCTTCTCTCCACCTACAGTGTGTTCCCAGAGATTGAATTCAGGTTCTCAGGCTTGACAGCAAGCATCTCTATCCACTGAGCAATCCCATCTGCCCTCCACTTTCATCTTTTATTTTTAAAACATTTAATTGATTAATATTGTAATGTTATTCTTTATAATATGACATACACAATACTTTAATAAAATGTTTCAATTTTTTAAATTTGGAAAACCTCAGATATAAAGAGTAGCTTGCTGAGGTCCCTCCACCATCACCGAGATTCAGCAATCAGTGAGTTTTGGCCCAGCTGTTCCTTCTTTCCCTACACCATCTCTTAGACACCATTGATTTGATAGTGCAAGGCCCTATGGAGCGCCTCTCTCTGCTCTTGCTTTCTATGTGCTTTCTACCTGCTTCTCTCCTGGTCGTACTTTATTGCAAAAGTTCAGTCAATTGTCTGTACACTCATTTGTTTCTCCATGACCACATGTATTATTTGAAGACTAAGAGTCAGAAATTTTTTACATGAAAACTCACTTAGCAACCAAGAAAGATCACTAAGCCGCTAAGAGTTAATGAAGACTTTTTTTTTGTTGTTGTTGTTTTCAGAGAGAAAGAGTACAAAGTCTTGCTTTGCCCTGGCAAGGATGTATAAGGAGTCTCTTAACACCACTTTTAGGCCTTTAGAACCTTCAATATGTCTGCTAATGCACTGCCCTTTCAATAATCTGGGGAAAATCCCATTTGTCCATTATCCCTGTAAAAGAAGTAAATCTCTACACTGTGGCTATGTTCTTCTCATGCTTCCTTAACCCCAGTTCATATACATGGAGGTCTGATGTCACCATCTTCCAATTCCGTCATTCCATGAAGATGCAGGCAGTAGTGGAGGTAGCAGTGGTAGGCATGGCCAGGAGCAGGGGAAGAAGAAGGTTTATTTAGTCAATCATAGTGGCAGCGATTTTCTATTAAAGTCAGCTTACAATCCTCTTAACTATCAGTCTTGTGGAGGCTGAATGAAACTATGGAATAGTTGGGAAATCCTACTGAGTTGGCTACTATAATATAAATTACTTCATGCCTGTTAAAGGTTGAGCATGCTATGCTGGAGAGAGTGTTTGTCATGAAGAGGAGGATGCTACTTAAGATGTAGCAAGCCTCCCCCAAAGGGAGAGAAGTCGGAAATGTTGATCTGTGGCCTATAACCACAGAGAAGAATTCCAGGAAGGAAAAGCACCATCTGTCTTACTCCTAATCCAGATGATGGGGAAGAGTCTACAAGTCATCACTGTCCACCATTGAAATGTGACAATTCTAGCTTATTCCTAATCCAGATGTTGGGGTAGAGTCTATGCGTCATCCCTGTCCACCATTGGAATGTGACAGTTCTAGCTTACTCTTAATCCAGATGTTGGGGTAGAGTCTACAAGTCATCCCTGTCCACCACTGGAATGTGACAGTTTCACAGGATGAGGGACATCTCATCACTTAAAAGCTTTTCATTTAACGAGGCCGCTCTGGTTGGCCTGCTACACGTTGTTCATGAACCTTCAGCTGTCTTCCTTAAGGAACTAAAATGAGATTGTGCCGAGGGTGTGGCATTTGCTCCAAGGTCACAATGACCATTTTATTTCTTCCTAGAATAATGTATTCTTTGCTGGTTGGCAGAGTGCTTATTTTTATGGAGATTTGACCTTTGTTGCAACCTTGAACAACTAAAATAGAATGAACTCACCATAAGCTACTTCAAAAACCTGGCCTTAAAAGTACATAAAACTATAAGACAAAGACAGGAAAACGAACTAGGCCACAGCTTCAAGCAAAGACTCACAGAGCTCCTCCGGCTGAGTTAAAATATCAGCTTTGTGCATATTAGATCCCATCCTGTGTTTGATTATTTCTGCAGTGAGTGCTGCCTGTATCGATTGTTAGAGTGGAATGTTGAAGCGCATTATATTACAATCTGTCTCTAAATGGCTTTTCAGAAATTTCCTGTAACTCAGAGGCAGAAATTATGCAGGGAACTGAGAGTGAAGAGAAATTAGGCAGCCGAACAGCAGTAGACTTTTGCATGCAGAGAAGGGGTGGAGCTGGTGGAAGGGAGCTTGGGCAGTCTTTCTTAGTAATGAAACTCAGCTTGGGCTTATTGTTATCCCATCACCAGAAACTATGCTGAGTCCATAGGAAGATGAGCTGACAGGGCTTGTGGTTTTGGGGAGCACAGCATCTTAAAGACTCCTGGGTACCAGAGCCTCTTGGCTCATGAGGTTCCCCTTACTTTCCTCACTTCCAGCCACAGGGTCCTGGATGTCCTTAGCTAAATCTCTCCTCCCTAAAGCTCTTCGTCCTCCTTCATTGATCTCCACATCTCTGCAAACATTGTCTTCTCGTGTTCCTGAATGCCATTTGCACATTCATTTCTAATAATTTCTTATACACTTACTATATTCTATAAGAGATCAAGCTAAGGGTATGTCTTATATATTGAATGTCTTCCAAAGAGAATCATGATAGTGCATTACATATCAATAGCTGCTCTGCATATCTTTGATCCCAACCATACATTAATTAATCGAAGTGAATAATCTTTGTTTATATGTCAGAAGACCTAATTCAGCCCAGCTTACACTAAAAGGAATGTATTGACTCAACATGACCCCAAGTCCTAGTTGTAGGTCTGACTCAAAGGGAGATTCAAAGACGGCTGTGATGGCTCAGCGAGTATAGGTGGCCAGAACCCACGTGGAGGAAGAGGAGAAGTAACGCCCATAAGTTGTCCTTGGACATCCATGGAAGCAGCGGCATGTCCATCCCCCATCCCACAAAATAATAACAAGATAAATGTAATAGAGTTCTTTGAGAAAATAAGAAAGCAAAGTTCAGCCTAGTGCCTCAGGGATGTAAACATGATCCTAGTTCTTCCATCTTTCTGCTTTGTTATGTATGAAACTGGCTTATCCTGTGATTCTTTTGTCTACTAGCTGGCAGCTGGCAGATTCAGGGACAGCATGTCCACCTTTATCCATGTCTAGATTAAAGATAGTGTCACATGCCCCACAATCCCTACCACCACCCTCAGAATCATTCTGCTTGGGGTAGCTTGAGTGGTTTGCTTGCCCTTAATGACCCTGGGGACAGGAGTGAGGGCATGCATACCGCCTAGCCTAACTGCTTGAAACTGCAGATCCCCAAACCAACTCTAGCAAGGTCAATGTGATAGCTTGGGAAACAACCAAACTGTCTGTGTTTGACAACCACAGTCTGCCAACTCCAGCGTGTTGTTTAAGAAAGAACTGCTTGCTGTCTTTCAGTTAGTTTAGAGAAAAATCAGAGAAAGCAGTTGAAGGTTTTGGCACCAACCAGCTTTGGCAAACACTAGAGCCAAATGCTTGACAAACAGTTAATGACAAAGCTGAGCTATGAATAAGGAAGCCTATGGCTTCATCCATGCTCCTAGATTCAAAAGCACACCATATGAATAGTTTATTTACCTATGCATGAAGGTTGTAGTTATTTTACATCCATGTCTGCTTTGTCTATATTTAGCCTCTATAACAGAATATCTCAGATGGGGTAATCTATGATGAAATAAATTTACTTTTTGCCATTCTGGAGGCCCATCCTCACGTCACTGCATCACTAGGAAACTCTCGGGGGTGCTGATTCCCTGTTCTTCGCTGTCCACCATACAATTTGGACTTTACAAGAAAAAATGTCAAGGAAGAAAGAAGACTTTTTAAAATGAAAAGAAAGAAGGAAGAGTGAAGGAAATGGGGAGGGGAGGAAGGAGTGAAATGGATTTAGCTACTAACTTAACTCAAACATCCCAGGGATGCTGTACCACTCGCTCAAACAAGGCACACCTCCTAGACCACATTCACAAGTGCCACACTCGGAGTATAAAATAAATAGCTGGCATCGTTCGCTGATCATCCGTGCAACCATATATTCCTGAATGAGGGGTCGGAACCTTGAGGAGACATTTTCCCCAAATATAAAGCCTTTCAATTTCTTATCTCATTTATAAGCTACAGAGATGAAGAAGGACGCTTAAAAGAAATCCCACACTAGCTCAGAATTGAGTATAATAGAGGGTTATTTATTTAGGGGTAGACTCACAGATCAAAATCCTCTGCTGGAACCGGGAACAAAAGCCCAATTCTGCAGCTGGAAAAGAGGCCGGATGCGCACTTTGCTTATATATTATAAGAGGCCACACCCAAGTGGGCGGGTAATTTAAAGGCTACTGGTGGTAGGAATTCCTACAGTACAGAGATGCCACAAAGAAGACTTCACTTTTCTTTTTCTATCTTCATCAAGACCCAGGGTCACTCCTGCACTCTGTGATAAGCTTTTGACTGGTGAAAAAGTAGAATGTACTTTCAGTCTGCGTGATGGCCTAAGCAAAGTCGGTGAAAAGTGATGGGAAAGAGTGTGCAAAGAAAGTCTTTCTTTAACACACACAAAAAAAATTGCAGAGTCAGTTTAGGGAGGTGGCTGAGTTGGTAATGTGCATGCCACAGAAGCATGGAGATCTGAGTTCAAGTCTTCAGGACCCACATAAAAGCCAGATGATATAGAGGTATACATATATCTTCATCCCAGTTCTGGGAGGGTGGGCAACAACAGGCTGATTTCTGGAGCTCATTGTCCAGGTAATTTAGACAAATCAGTAGATCCTGGGTCCAACAGCAGACTGTGTCTCAGAAAATCAAGTGGATCTAGGATCCACTAGGCCTGATGCCCTCTTCTGGCTTCCACATTCAGGCATCCACACAGACAAGTGCACCTGCATGCCTAGGAGTGCATACCCACATAAACATACCTACATACATATCACACACAGAGACGACACACACACACACACACACACACACACACACACACACACACACTCACAGACATGCCCAGGATGGTTAAATAGAAAAGTTCCCTCGGCCTTCTAGCACAGTTCAGTTCTCTGCATGCATTTCTAGAATTTGTCTGCCATGTTCAAGGAGGGCAGATCCAATCTTTGGCGGCTTGTTTACACTTGGATAAGAATGCGGTGTGCTTGCTTCACCTGCTCAGAAGAACCCTCTAGAGCAACGAGCCCTGAAGCATGCCTCTCTGCAGTGCCTCCTTCAAACCACTAAGCCTAAAGATCCCTGAGCTCCAAGTCGTGCTTGCTACGTGGACAGAGTCCTATCAGATGTCACTAACAGGAAGAAGTCTCTGTCACCTGGATGGAAAAAGGCTGTATGTTCTGAAACCTTTTAGGCCATGTCTTGGTGCCTGTGTAACCTGCACCAACCAAGAATCAGTCAGACTACTACAACAACAGGGATATTATACCCCAGCAGAAAGCAATTTCTGCATTCTTTGCATTATGGCTTTTGGATGACTGCTAACTACTTTCTTCCCAAAATGCATATGGAAGGGAGTACACCAAAATTGCAAAAGCAGAAAAGTCCTTCATAGCAAATGTTCAGGCAAGACAAGTCAGAGGTCTTTGCAGCAGCTAGCCGCTGAGATTATTAAAGACTTTTTTAATTCCCTTTTCAGTTATTGTTTAAATTATTTTCTTGCAAAGAACTGAAGGTTGAACCCAGGTCTTGCACATGCTAGGCAAGTGCTTTGCCTCTGAACTATAGCTCCAACCTTGACGAAATGATAATGTAAAAATAAAAAGTTGTTTCTAAAAGGTTATGGCGAACTAGAGATTTGTAAGGGAGGTCCTAATATCTTTAAAGTTCTCAAAAGACAACACCAAAAAGTGTTTGTGGCATGAAGTGACTGCACGACTGGCTCACATTGCAAGCACTGCACCCCCTTTGGGCTAGTCCGTGCACAGCTGAATCTTGTCAACCAGCTCTTTTCCTCTATGGAGCATGACACAGGAACCTAGAAAATGTCTTGAAAATACCCAAACAACCCCATCAGGTCAAATGGACACTGGAAAAATAAATTAACAAAATAGTTGGTTTAAAAGTACAAAGGAAACAAAGGCCCTGGAATTATTAGCACTACGAGTTGATGTTTACATCAGTAAGTGTAGTGATAAGGGGAGCGGGCCTGCTTTCGTCCTGCCCAGCTCCCGCAAGGCTAGCTTATACCCCGAAATAACAACACA